>JAXIVH010000056.1:1157337-1204837 GCA_036785325.1 Urophycis tenuis
ACCGGCCCGATAGGGGGCTCAA
The DNA here is from genome assembly GCA_036785325.1 of Urophycis tenuis. Classification (NCBI taxonomy): domain Eukaryota; kingdom Metazoa; phylum Chordata; class Actinopteri; order Gadiformes; family Phycidae; genus Urophycis; species Urophycis tenuis. Next base: position 1,157,360 of record JAXIVH010000056.1, read on the forward strand.
CCCGGCCTGCTGGATGAATTTGAAAGTAAAAAGATGCATAAAAGACACAAACTCAAAATTCTTAATACAATGCTATTCTATCATTGAGTGGGAAACCTGTGTGCTTGATGGGTAATTAACAAGTGTCGGTGCTCAAGGAATATAATATCCGGCGCCACTATGAGACTCATCATGGCGAAAATACAACATCTTGTGGAAACCTTAAATCTGAGGTTGTTCATGATATGTTTTGTAAAAGGATATTTCATTAAATATGACGATTACTGTACTTGTACTTCTTTGCATGAAAACAAAGGGAAAAGCATGGACTTATTGTTATGTATAGGTAATTCTGTTGTGATTGCACTGGTGCGGCCCACTTGACATCTCATTAGGCTGTATGTGGCCCCTGAACCAAAATAAGTTTGACACCCCTGGCTTAGAGGATCTCACCTGGTTGGATGACAGTGGAGGAGTTTAGAGGATCTCACCTGGTTGGATGACAGTGGGTCCTGGAAGAGCAGGTATCCTCCAATCAGAGTGATGCAGAATTTAAAGTGACCGAACATGTTGTATCTAGGAGGACAAGCTCAGGGAAAAGATCCACAAGCCCTGGTGTTTAGGGTTAGCCTGGCATCATGCTTAGTGGCAGGCCTAGTATCATGTTAAGCGGTTACCATACATAATGTTTAGCACTTAGCCTAGCATCCTGATGAGTGGTTAGCCTAGCATGTTGAGGATACGTAACAGCAGACGTGTTCCCGATGATCCAGTAGATTGATAAGTTCACCAGGAATGCCACCACACAGGACAGCATCACCATCACCTAGCAACCAAACATCACCATCACCTAGCAACCAAATCTGTGTGTGTGTGTGTGTGTGTGTGTGTGTGTGTGTGTGTGTGTGTGTGTGTGTGTGTTACCAGGACAGGAAGTGACCAGGGTCCTAGAAGTCCTCCTGCTCCACTCAGCGGCTCGAACCACGGAACCACGGCCCCCAGGAACACAGAGGACATGGGAGCCTCGAGACAGAACATCACACAGAACACTGACAGAACATCACCATCCACTGGGACTTGATTGCTGAAGGGTTTACAGAGAAGGGTCTGGATTAATGATCCTGTGGCCTAAAAGGCCTGGTTGATGAGGTCAGAGTAGAACGCCAGACTGGAGCTGATAGAAAGCAACATAACTCAAATAAGGTTCTCTGAACGAACACCACGTCTAGCACTGAGGCAGAATACCCCCATGTTCCTCCTCTATAACAACAGGAGACGTGTTCCTCTATAACAACAGGAGACGTGTTCCTCCTCTATAACAACAGGAGACGTGTTCCTCTATAACAACAGGAGACGTGTTCCTCCTCTATAACAACAGGAGACGTGTTCCTCCTCTATAACAACAGGAGACGTGTTCCTCTATAACAACAGGAGACGTGTTCCTCCTCTATAACAACAGGAGACGTGTTCCTCCTCTATAACAACAGGAGACGTGTTCCTCCTCTATAACAACAGGAGACGTGTTCCTCTATAACAACAGGAGACGTGTTCCTCCTCTATAACAACAGGAGACGTGTTCCTCTATAACAACAGGAGACGTGTTCCTCCTCTATAACAACAGGAGACGTGTTCCTCTATAACAACAGGAGACGTGTTCCTCTATAACAACAGGAGACGTGTTCCTCTATAACAACAGGAGACGTGTTCCTCTATAACAACAGGAGACGTGTTCCTCCTCTATAACAACAGGAGACGTGTTCCTCTATAACAACAGGAGACGTGTTCCTCTATAACAACAGGAGACGTGTTCCTCCTCTATAACAACAGGAGACGTGTTCCTCTATAACAACAGGAGACGTGTTCCTCCTCTATAACAACAGGAGACGTGTTCCTCTATAACAACAGGAGACGTGTTCCTCCTCTATAACAACAGGAGACGTGTTCCTCTATAACAACAGGAGACGTGTTCCTCTATAACAACAGGAGACGTGTTCCTCTATAACAACAGGAGACGTGTTCCTCTATAACAACAGGAGACGTGTTCCTCTATAACAACAGGAGACGTGTTCCTCTATAACAACAGGAGACGTGTTCCTCTATAACAACAGGAGACGTGTTCCTCCTCTATAACAACAGGAGACGTGTTCCTCTATAACAACAGGAGACGTGTTCCTCTATAACAACAGGAGACGTGTTCCTCTATAACAACAGGAGACGTGTTCCTCTATAACAACAGGAGACGTGTTCCTCCCCTCAACCCTTCTTAAGGCACAAAGCCTGAAGCAGCTCTGGTTTTTTTCAACATGACAATGAGTCAACTGTACTGAAGTGGTCCACCGTCACCAGACGGTGTGATGTGGTGGAACAGGAGAACCACATTGTGGATGTACATCCACTGCAGGAACTGTGATGCTGTCCTGTCACTACAGAGCAAACCCTCTGAGGACCATTTCCAGAACCTTGTTCAATCTATGCCACAAAGGGCTAAGGCAGTTCTGAAGGCAGAACGGGGTCCAGGTACTAGTAAGGTATGCCAAATGGCCGAGTGGCCGGTGTGTGTGTGTGTGTATATATATATATATATATATATATATATATATATATATATATTAGTACTAGTATATATAGCAGTATCATACCTGGTAGTACAGCAGCTGCATGGAGTTGACCTGCAGCTCCTGTTGTTTAGAGCCCACCCACTGAGAGAGAGAGACAGACAGACACAGAGAGAGAGATTTAGTCCACAACAATATAAACTAGTATATAAACTTGTACAACAATGTGGAGGTTAACTTCTCTCACCACTTGGTAGAGAGAGGTCACCACCACTCCCAGTGTAGCGAACGTCATCCCCAGTGCGTTGAAACTGATGTCATACATGGAGTTCAGCACCACGCCCAAGGTGATGGGCACCTGGAGAGAGACACCATCACTATACACACACATGGAGTCAGCACCACCCCCATATGATAGGAACATGAAGGGAGGGGGTGAGAGAGATCACTATACACACACATGGAGTCAGCACCACCCCCATATGATAGGAACATGAAGGGAGGGGGTGAGAGAGATCACTATACACACACATGGAGTCAGCACCACCCCCATATGATAGGAACATGAAGGGAGGGGGTGAGAGAGATCACTATACACACACATGGAGTCAGCACCACCCCCATATGATAGGAACATGAAGGGAGGGGGTGAGAGAGATCACTATACACACACATGGAGTCAGCACCACCCCCATATGATAGGAACATGAAGGGAGGGGGTGAGAGAGATCACTATACACACACATGGAGTCAGCACCACCCCCATATGATAGGAACATGAAGGGAGGGGGTGAGAGAGATCACTATACACACACATCACTATGTCCCCACCCCCAGCTGTGGACCCACCAGGGTGAGCTTGATGCGGGTGGAGAAGCTCTTCTGGTAGCAGGCAGTCTGGAGGATGATGATGACCGGGGTGGTCATGGCCTTGGCCAGCTGGTAGCTCCCGATGGAGTTGTTCTGCAGCGACAAGTTGGTGAAAACCACAAAGCCGCAGAAGCTCAGAGACAGCCACACGATCTTCTGGGGCTGGAGACTCTTGGGAGAGAAGACATCCATCTTCTGACAGCCGTAGAGCCCCAGCCAGGTCCCCACGAAGTGGAGCAGAGTCAACGTCATGTTGGGGAACCCGTAGTGGACGTAGATCCACTTGTTGAGAAACACCACGCAGATGGAAGACAGCAGGTTGACCAGCAGGCCGCCAGCCAGCCGCTTGTTGGACGACAAGTCCTGCAGCCGAACCAGCATCTTGGCTCCAGCTACCGGAACCAGTACCAGGTGAATGAGTGAATTAATACCTGGAGAATAAACATGAAGTGAACTAATAAAGTTATTCGATACCAAGTGAAATATATGTACTATACCGCTATATAAATAGAGTTAGATATAAATATACATTATTATAAATATATAAATAAATATAACTCCATGCTATTCACGCGTTCTGAGCTCCGCTGCCACGCAGCAGGATCATCAAACCTCCGTGTACCTCCGTGTGGTCCGGTCCGCAGCCTGGTCCGGTTCAAGGGTCAGGGATTGGGTCCCGGTGATGAGTGAGGGGGGGGGTGGGGGTGGGGGGGGGGGGGGGAGGAGGGGTGAATCCCGGTGATGAGGGGGTGAATCCCGGTGATGAGGGGTGAATCCCGGCCGATAGGGAGCCGGCAGTGTGAACGTCACACAACATACGGAGCAGCTCCAACTTCTGGTCTAAATAAACTGAGTGGAAGCCACAGCGCCCCTGCTGGCCAGGAGGAAAAACGGCCAAAAGTCCAGACAAGCACTAACATGAGGACCAAGTCAACATCATCACCATTAATCACATCAAAATGGTAATTGCAATATGGGCGTGGCCTTGCATTGTTCAAAATACTCCAGCCAATCACTTTATTGGACTGGACCAGGAACACAGAGGCCGTCTACAAGAAGGGCCAAAGCCTGAGGAGGCTAATGTCCTTCAACATCTGCAGGACAATGCTGAGGATGTTCTATGAGTCTGTTGTTGCCAGTGCGATCTTCTTCGCTGTCACATGCTGGGGCAGTGGGATGAGGGTCGTGGACACCAATAGACTCAATAGACTCATCAAGAGGGCTGGTGATGTAGTGGGTGAGGAATTGGACACTCTGACTACCGTGGCAGATAGGAGGATGCTGTCCTCGCTACGGACTATCATGGACAATGCCTCTCACCCTCTCTTTTCCACCCTGGCTCAGCGGAGGAGTTCCTTCAGCAGAAGACTCCTCTCACCGAGATGCACCACAGAGCGACATAGGAAATCATTCCTGCCTGTGGTCATCAAACTATACTGTCTAACGGTGTCTGTCTGATGAATGTCTGTCCACTGTCTCACTGTGTCGTCATGTATGTTACCACCGGTGTTATGTTGTTTTGTATTTTTGTATGCTGTCACTGTACTGTCACGTTGTCTGTCCCACTGTTTTGTCACATAATGTGCAGTCTGTGAAGACAATCTTCCCCACGGGGACAAATAAATCAAATCAAATCAATCAAACTATACGACTCCTCCCTCTGAGTCAGCCATTCCCTCCCTTTATGTGGTCACTATCACCTTAGTGGTCACTTCATAACTGGACACTCATTAACTCCGCTTACCGTACATGCTATTTCTTTGTGTATGCTATTTTTCTTCTATAGTGTATGCCTAGATGTATGTATATTTTGTATATTGTTACATATGTTTATACGGTACTGTTCAGCACTGTTCTTCACTGCCTTTTCATTTCCCGGAGTATTGTAACAAATGCAATTTCCCTCAGTGTGCGTTACATTAACTCACAGTGTGTACAGTGTGTACTCATTCGGGACCACCATTTTTCTATGCATGCACTACTGCTCCGTATTCCATACTCATTGTACATTGTATATATATTTATAGTTATTTTAGTTACTTTTTTTTTTTTTAAATACTGCTCTTCTCTTGCACCAATTGCACCAAGACAAATTCCTTGTAGGTGCAAACCTACTTGGCAATAAATCTGATTCTGAAGGATCATTACAGTATTTCTGTCTGTCTGTATTGTGGAGGTTCTGAGGTGCTCCTCCAGAGGTTAGGGGTAGGGGATAGGGTAAGGGTCAGGTTAGGAGTCTGCTCTGCAGATGGACACTGCTATGACATCAATGTTTGGGCCAGTCTCATGCTGGGGGAGCCTTCTGCACCAGAGACATTGTTCTGCTGGCGATCTGTTCAACCTGTATGATGTTCTGCCCACTGCTTGATACTCAACAAAATGATGCCATAGGCTGGCATTAACACCCGCCATCTGCTGGATGGTCTGAGCCTAACCTAACCTTAACCCAACCCAACCCTATCCTATCCTGACCTGCTGAGGAGCTGCTACCTGATGTGACGCAGCACAGAAGAATGGTCACTCGTGGGGCTAAAGGATCCTTATCTACAGGAAGCCGTGGGAAAGAGGCTCTCCTCTGGCCCAATCAAGTTACAGTACAGCCGACACATTATAATGTGAGTCAGGGTTAGGGTTAGTCTTGTTGGTTAGGATCAGGGTCAGTCTTGTGGGTTAGTCTTGTTGGTCAGGGTCAGGGTTAGTCTTGTTGGTCGGGGTTAGTCTTGTTGGTCAGGGTCAGGGTTAGTCTTGTTGGTCGGGGTTAGTCTTGTTGGTCAGGGTTAGTCTTGTTGGTCAGGGTCAGGGTTAGTCTTGTTGGTCAGGGTCAGGGTTAGTCTTATTGGTCGGGGTTAGTCTTGTTGGTCAGGGTCAGGGTTAGTCTTGTTGGTCAGGGTTAGTCTTGTTGGTCGGGGTTAGTCTTGTTGGTCGGGGTTAGTCTTGTTGGTCGGGGTTAGTCTTGTTGGTCGGGGTTAGTCTTGTTGGTCAGGGTTAGTCTTGTTGGTCAGGGTCAGGGTTAGTCTTGTTGGTCGGGGTTAGTCTTGTTGGTCGGGGTTAGTCTTGTTGGTCAGGGTTAGTCTTGTTGGTCGGGGTTAGTCTTGTTGGTCAGGGTTAGTCTTGTTGGTCAGGGTCAGGGTTAGTCTTGTTGGTCGGGGTTAGTCTTGTTGGTCGGGGTTAGTCTTGTTGGTCAGGGTTAGTCTTGTTGGTCGGGGTTAGTCTTGTTGGTCGGGGTTAGTCTTGTTGGTCGGGGTTAGTCTTGTTGGTCGGGGTTAGTCTTGTTGGTCGGGGTTAGTCTTGTTGGTCAGGGTTAGTCTTGTTGGTCAGGGTTAGTCTTGTTGGTCGGAGTTAGTCTTGTTGGTCGGAGTTAGTCTTGTTGGTCGGAGTTAGTCTTGTTGGTCGGGGTTAGTCTTGTTGGTCGGGGTTAGTCTTGTTGGTCGGGGTTAGTCTTGTTGGTCGGGGTTAGTCTTGTTGGTCGGGGTTAGTCTTGTTGGTCGGGGTTAGTCTTGTTGGTCGGGGTTAGTCTTGTTGGTCGGGGTTAGTCTTGTTGGTCGGGGTTAGTCTTGTTGGTCGGGGTCAGGGTTAGTCTTGTTGGTCGGGGTCAGGGTTAGTCTTGTTGGTCGGGGTTAGTCTTGTTGGTCAGGGTCAGGGTTAGTCTTGTTGGTCAGGGTCGGGGTTAGTCTTGTTGGTCGGGGTTAGTCTTGTTGGTCGGGGTTAGTCTTGTTGGTCGGGGTTAGTCTTGTTGGTCGGGGTTAGTCTTGTTGGTCGGGGTTAGTCTTGTTGGTCGGGGTTAGTCTTGTTGGTCGGGGTTAGTCTTGTTGGTCGGGTTAGTCTTGTTGGTCGGGGTTAGTCTTGTTGGTCAGGGTTAGTCTTGTTGGTCGGGGTTAGTCTTGTTGGTCGGGGTTAGTCTTGTTGGTCGGGGTTAGTCTTGTTGGTCGGGGTTAGTCTTGTTGGTCAGGGTTAGTCTTGTTGGTCGGGGTTAGTCTTGTTGGTCGGGGTTGGTCTTGTTGGTCGGGTTAGTCTTGTTGGTCGGGGTTAGTCTTGTTGGTCAGGGTTAGTCTTGTTGGTCAGGGTTAGTCTTGTTGGTCGGGTTAGTCTTGTTGGTCGGGTTAGTCTTGTTGGTCGGGTTAGTCTTGTTGGTCGGGGTTAGTCTTGTTGGTCGGGGTTAGTCTTGTTGGTTGGGGTTAGTCTTGTTGGTCGGGTTAGTCTTGTTGGTCAGGGTTAGTCTCTTTGGTCGGGGTTAGTCTTGTTGGTCAGGGTCAGGGTTAGTCTTGTTGGTCGGGGTTAGTCTTGTTGGTCGGGGTTAGTCTTGTTGGTCAGGGTTAGTCTTGTTGGTCAGGGTCAGGGTTAGTCTTGTTGGTCGGGGTTAGTCTTGTTGGTCAGGGTTAGTCTTGTTGGTCAGGGTCGGGGTTAGTCTTGTTGGTCGGGGTTAGTCTTGTTGGTCAGGGTTAGTCTTGTTGGTCGGGGTTAGTCTTGTTGGTCGGGGTTAGTCTTGTTGGTCGGGGTTAGTCTTGTTGGTCGGGGTTAGTCTTGTTGGTCGGGGTTAGTCTTGTTGGTCGGGGTTAGTCTTGTTGGTCGGGGTTAGTCTTGTTGGTCGGGTTAGTCTTGTTGGTCGGGGTTAGTCTTGTTGGTCAGGGTTAGTCTTGTTGGTAAGGGTTAGTCTTGTTGGTCGGGTTAGTCTTGTTGGTCGGGTTAGTCTTGTTGGTCGGGTTAGTCTTGTTGGTCGGGGTTAGTCTTGTTGGTCGGGGTTAGTCTTGTTGGTCGGGGTTAGTCTTGTTGGTCGGGGTTAGTCTTGTTGGTCGGGTTAGTCTTGTTGGTCGGGGTTAGTCTTGTTGGTCGGGGTTAGTCTTGTTGGTCGGGGTTAGTCTTGTTGGTCAGGGTTAGTCTTGTTGGTCGGGGTTAGTCTTGTTGGTCGGGGTTAGTCTTGTTGGTCAGGGTTAGTCTTGTTGGTCGGGGTTAGTCTTGTTGGTCAGGGTTAGTCTTGTTGGTCGGGTTAGTCTTGTTGGTCGGGGTTAGTCTTGTTGGTCGGGGTTAGTCTTGTTGGTCAGGGTTAGTCTTGTTGGTCGGGGTTAGTCTTGTTGGTCAGGGTTAGTCTTGTTGGTCAGGGTTAGTCTTGTTGGTCGGGGTTAGTCTTGTTGGTCAGGGTTAGTCTTGTTGGTCGGGTTAGTCTTGTTGGTCGGGGTTAGTCTTGTTGGTCGGGGTTAGTCTTGTTGGTCAGGGTTAGTCTTGTTGGTCGGGGTTAGTCTTGTTGGTCGGGGTTAGTCTTGTTGGTCGGGGTTAGTCTTGTTGGTCGGGGTTAGTCTTGTTGGTCTTGAACATCGTTTTGCGGTCGAAACACAGAAGGAATGTTTTGATCATTGCCGTGTAACAGGAATGATAAAAACATGTAACTAATGATAACATGTGTAACAGTCATTCTAAAAACATGTCGTCATGTAATTTACCAGAATTATGCAAGATGACAAAAAAACACAGCAGGAAATTTCACTTCAAAAGATTCTTTAATACCAAATTAATTAATTCATGTATGTGTACATTACTGTATCAGTGTGTATAAGACTGTGTACATTACTGTATCAGTGTGTATAAGAGTGTGTACATTACTGTATCAGTGTGTATTACAGTGTGTACTAGTTGTATCCCAGGGCGTCAAGGTCAGAGTCCAGAAGCATCAGAGAGGACTCTCTGATCTTCTGAAGAAACTGCCTCAGGTCCTCCTGAGAAAACACCTGCAGAGAAACAGGGAAGTAGATAGACAGGTCAGACAGACAGACGATCAGACAGACAGACGTTCAGCCAGACAGACAGACAGAGACCTGGTACAGGTGGTGCTGGTCCGAGGCCAGCACGTGGGCCAGCTGCAGCGCCTCCTGGTGTCTGGAGGATGAAGTGAGGACTCCCAGCAGCAGGAAGCTGAGCCGCGGGAGGCACAGCGAGCGCAGCAGTGACATCTGGTGGCCGCGCGCACTCACTGCATCCTGGAGCACACCAAGTGTTACACACCACGTGTTACACACACGTTACACACCACGTGTTACACACCAGTGTTACACACCAGTGTTACACACCACGTGTTACACACACGTTACACACCACGTGTTACACACACGTTACACACCACGTGTTACACACCAGTGTTACACACCACGTGTTACACACACGTTACACACCACGTGTTACACACACGTTACACACCACGTGTTACACACCAGTGTTACACACCACGTGTTACACACACATTACACACTAACACGTGGTGTGTAATGTGTGTGTAACACGTGGTGTGTAACACTGGTGTGTAACACGTGGTGTGTGTAACACGTGGTGTGTAACACTGGTGTGTAACACGTGTGTAACGTGTGTAACACGTGGTGTGTAACGTGGGTGTAACACTGGTGTGTAACACCAGTGTTACACACGTTACACACCACGTGTTACACACGTTACACACCACGTGTTACACACCAGTGTTACACACACGTTACACACCAGTGTTACACACCACGTGTTACACACACGTTACACACCAGTGTTACACACGTTACACACCACGTGTTACACACACGTTACACACCACGTGTTACACACGTTACACACCACATGTTACACACCACGTGTTACACACACGTTACACACCAGTGTTACACACACGTTACACACCACGTGTTACACACCAGTGTTACACACACGTTACACACCACGTGTTACACACCACGTGTTACACACACGTTACACACCACGTGTTACACACCACGTGTTACACACACGTTACACACCACGTGTTACACACGTTACACACACGTTACACACCACGTGCCATGAGAGAGCCCATGGCCCATGTATATACACCCACATGATATAGACAGACAGGTACAGACAGACAGGTACCTCTCTGGTGTCCACCATCCATCCTCCGTTAACAAACAGCAGAACGTTGTACACCCTCTCCTTCACCTCGTCCACCAACGCCTGGAGCTGGGCCTGCCAGGCCGCACACTGTTCCTGTACCCAGAAAACACCTTAAATACACCTTATATACACACTGCTCCTGTACCCAGAGAGCACCTTAAATACACTTTACTGTATAAACACCTTAAATACACCTTATATACACACTGCTCCTGTACCCAGAGAGCACCTTAAATACACATTATACACACCTTATATAAACCTTATATACACCTTAAATACACACTGCTCCTGGACCCAGAAAACACCTTAAATACACATTATACACACCTTATATAAACCTTATATACACACTGCTCCTGTACCCAGAAAACACCTTATATACACATTATACACACCTTATATAAACCTTATATACACACTGCTCCTGTACCCAGAAAACACCTTATATACACATTATACACACCTCATATAAACCTTATATACACACTGCTCCTGTACCCAGAAAACACCTTAAATACACCTTATATAAACCTTATACACACACACGCACCTCATCCACCAACACCAACCCACAAAGACATTGGAGTGGGCAGCTCCCAGTAGGAGTGAATTGTTTCTGTGTTGATGTACCTGGTACTCCTTCTCTCTCATCTCATTGGCTACTCTCTCTGTGAATTTAGCCTGGGAGGCGGGTACAGGCTTCTGAGGGGCGGCGCTACTGTGGCTGAACCAATCACTGAAGGCCTCGTGTGCTTCCTAGGAGACGAGAATTTAGGTAAGAAAACTGACAGACAGCACCGGCACAGGTATGCTGGCCACACAGACAGATAGACAGGTATGATGGCCACACAGACGGACAGACAGACAGGTACGCTGGACAAACAGACAGACAGGCAGACAGGTATGCTGGCCAGACAGACAGACAGACAGGTATGCTGGCCAGCCAGACAGACAGACAGGTATGCTGGCCAGCCAGACAGACAGACAGGTATGCTAGCCACACAGGCAGACAGACAGACAGGTATGCTGGCCACACAGGCAGACAGACAGGTATGCTGGCCACACAGACAGACAGACAGACAGGTATGCTGGCCACGCAGACAGACAGACAGGTATGCTGGCCAGACAGACAGACAGACAGGTACGCTGGCCACACAGACAGACAGGTATGCTGGCCACACAGACAGACAGACAGGTATGCTGGCCACACAGGCAGACAGACAGACAGGTATGCTGGCCACACAGACAGACAGACAGGTATGCTGGCCACACAGACAGACAGACAGACAGACAGGTATGCTGGCCACACAGACAGACAGACAGACAGGTATGCTGGCCACACAGACAGACAGACAGGTGCTCTGACCAGGTAAGCGCGGATGCACAGGTGTTCCCTGATGGCGTTCTCGTCTTGGGCAGGAAGGGGCGTGTCAGGATGAAGCTCCTCCCACTGACGGTAAACCTCCCTCATGGAATCCTCTGGAACCTTGGAGAACACAGCCCTGGCTGCCTCATGCTTCTGGACAGCTAGACAGGTAGTCAGACAGACAGGTTGTCAGGGTCAGATAGACAGACATACATGTTGACAAACAGTTAAAGACGGACAGGTTGTAAAGTAGAAAAAGACAAGTCATCAGACAGACAGTCAGATTGGTAGAGAAACAGGTAGACAAACGTCCATGTAGTCAGACAGACAGGTACCTAGGAATCTCCTCATGATGGCGTTGGATTGTTTCAGGGCCTCAGCGCGGTGTGCGGAGTCAAACAGCAACCAATCAATCACATCTATCTTCTTCTGGTCATCCTAAGACAGCACAGAACATGCACAACATGTCACCTGCTGATGGAGTCCCGCCCCAGTGTTGTGAGTTGTGGCAGTAACAGTAAAAGTAATATAGTAACAGTAAAAGTAATATAGTAACAGTAAAAGTAATATAGTAACAGTAAAAGTAATATAGTAACAGTAAAAGTAATATAGTAACAGTAGAAGTAATATAGTAACAGTAGAAGTAATATAGTAACAGTAAAAGTAATATAGTAACAGTAGAAGTAATATAGTAACAGTAAAAGTAATATAGTAACAGTAGAAGTAATATAGTAACAGTAAAAGTAATATAGTAACAGTAGTAATAACAGTAAAAGTAATATAGTAACAGTAGTAATAACAGTAGAAGAAATATAGTAACAGTAGTAATAACAGTAAAAGTAATATAGTAACAGTAGTAATAACAGTAAAAGTAATATAGTAACAGTAGTAATAACAGTAGAAGAAATATAGTAACAGTAGTAATAACAGTAAAAGTAATATAGGAACAGTAGTAATAACAGTAAAAGTAATATAGGAACAGTAGTAATAACAGTAGAAGTAATATAGTAATAGACAAGAAAGCAAAAGAAAGCCACAAAGCTTCTATGCCATGAGCACACACTGAAGTGAACATTGTCAGTGTTCCTCTGTGTGAGCCTCCTTTAGGACCCAGCAGCAGTGGGCAGCCACACACACCTTCACCATGACCACACACACCTCCGCCATGACCACAGACACATCCACCATGACCACACACACACTTCCACCATGACCACAGACACCTCCACCATGACCACACACACACACCTCCACCATGACCACACATACCTCCACCATGACCACACACACACCTCCACCATGACCACATACACCTCCACCATGACAACACACACACCTCCACCATGACCACACACACACCTCCACCATGACCACACACACACCTCCACCATGACCACATACACCTCCACCATGACCACACACACACCTCCACCATGACAACACACACACCTCCACCATGACCACACACACACCTCCACCATGACCACACACACACCTCCACCATGACCACACACACACCTCCACCATGACCACACACACACCTCCACCATGACCACACACACACCTCCACCATGACCACATACACCTCCACCATGACCACATACACCTCCACCATGACCACACACACACCTCCACCATGACCACACACACACCTCCACCATGACCACACACACACCTCCACCATGACCACACACACCTCCACCATGACCACACACACACCTCCACCATGACCACATACACCTCCACCATGACCACATACACCTCCACCATGACCACACACACACCTCCACCATGACAACACACACACCTCCACCATGACCACACACACACCTCCACCATGACCACATACACCTCCACCATGACCACACACACACCTCCACCATGACAACACACACACCTCCACCATGACCACACACACCTCCACCATGACCACACCAGCGGTGAGCTCCATGCTGGGCTCTGTACACTGGGCTCCATGTTACAGCATGTGGTCATGAAGGTAGAGAAACAGCAGCCTGCTGTCATCTTGATGCAGTTGTTCTATGTGGTGGGTATAGTACTACTACAGTAGTATTGTAGTAGTACTAGTATTGATGTAGTAGTAATATACTAGTACCTGTGTAGTACTTGTATCCAGGGTGTGTATGTGATGGGTGAACTCAGGTTCGTCTCTCCCCCTCACTGTCTCCACCAGCAGCTGTGTTACCGCGGCAACATCTAGTCCTTCACACACACGCACGCACAAAATATGCCATAATTATACAATAATACAGTGAAGCCTCGGTATTCAAATGTAATCCGTTCCAAAAGGCTGTCTGAGTGCTGAAACTATTTTTCCCATATGAATGTAAAATGGATTCATCTGCCCCAGCATCCCAGATAATTGCATATTTAGACCTTCACACATAGTATTTGATGTGTGATGGCCTTAGTTCTACAGCACATGTATGTTCACATGGAACAAAGAGGCTCAGAATAGCAGATAAGGATGTAATCACTGTGTGTGCTAGTGCTAGTTGTCCTACCTGCATCAGCGGCTAGCTGCAGAGCTCTGCGTTGTAGGGCCGTCTGGCTGATGCCCTCCAGATAGCAAGCATAGCGCTGGACTGCTAGCGTAGCCGGCAGCTGACTGGTGTAGCTTGCTATCAACTCTGACTGCTGCTCCTCAATCAGCAGTGTAATGTAAGACTGCAGTACAGCCACACACACCTCCTCCTAGTGGGTACATTCACATTTACACTGAGGGCATTTAGCACACACTTTTATCTAAAGGGACTTACAAAGAGGACATTTGTCAGAAGAAGGTGAAACATTTCATTGCTGCTAATCCAGTAAGAAAGTCACCTAAATAATAGTTACATATGAAATAATTAGATATATCAGTTACATATATCATATATAGTTACATATCAGTTACATTTAATATCACATTAAAGACACTGGCTAATGTGTGCATAGTGTGTAGTATAATGTGTGTACCTTGAGGGCGATACCCAGACTGCTATAAAACAGCACCAGGTGAGTCATGAAGCGCAGCAGGTGAGAGGGGAGTGGCTTAGAGCTGCTCAACCAATCACTGAACTCCTCCATCAGACCTGAGAACACAGGAAGTAGAGTAAATGGTGGCATCACACAATGTTCACACGACACACCAGTAATACACAGAACTGTGTGTGAGCAGAGGCACAGTTTGTAGTTCTCTCACTATGATGAGTAATGTCAGGTGGTGGTCCTGACTACTACTACTGCTATAACTACTACTGACACTAGTACTGCTACTACTACTACTGACACTACTACTGCTACAACTACTACTGACACTAGTACTGCTACTACTACTACTGACACTAGTACTGCTACTACTACTACTGACACTACTACTGCTACTACTACTACTGACACTAGTACTGCTACTACTACTGACACTACTACTGCTACTACTACTACTGCTATAACTACTACTGACACTAGTACTGCTACTACTACTACTGACACTAGTACTGCTACTACTACTACTGACACTACTACTGCTATAACTACTACTGACACTAGTACTGCTACTACTACTACTGACACTACTACCTACTACTGCTATAACTACTACTGACACTAGTACTGCTACTACTACTACTGACACTAGTACTGCTACTACTACTACTGACACTAGTACTGCTACTGACACTACTACTGCTACTACTACTACTGACACTAGTACTACTACTGCTACTACTACTACTGACACTAGTACTGCTACTACTACTACTACTACTACTACTGACACTACTACTGCTACTACTACTACTACTACTACTGACACTACTACTGCTACTACTGACACTACTACTACTACTACTACTGACACTAGTACTGCTACTACTACTACTGCTACTACTGACACTACTACTGCTACTACTACTACTGCTACTACTACTACTACTACTGCTACTACTACTACTGCTACTACTACTACTACTACTACTGACACTACTACTGACACTACTACTGCTGATACTACTGACACTACTACTACTGCTACTACTACTACTGCTACTACTACTGACACTACTACTGCTACTACTACTGACACTACTACTGACACTACTACTGACACTACTACTACTACTGCTACTACTACTACTACTACTACTGACACTACTACTGACACTACTACTGCTGATACTACTGCTACTACTACTACTACTACTACTGCTACTACTGACACTACTACTGCTGATACTACTACTAACACTGACACTACTACTACTGCTACTACTACTACTACTGCTACTGCTACTACTACTACTACTACTACTACTACTACTACTACTACTAACACTACCTACTACTACTACTACTGACAGTACTACTGCTACTACTACTACTACTACTAACACTACCTACTACTACTACTGACAGTACTACTGCTACTACTACTACTACTACTAACACTACCTACTACTACTACTGACAGTACTACTGCTACTACTACTACTACTACTACTACTGCTGATACTACTACTACTACTACTAATACTACTACTACTGACACTAGTACTGCCACTAGTACTACTGACACTACTACTGCTACTACTACATAACTGGTCATCTCAATGCATAACTGGTCTTTTTTACCATGATAAAATCAGACATGCTACATCTTTGTGTATGCTATTACCTCTTAGTGTATGCTGGATGTATGTACATTTATGTATATTTTTATATTTCTTTATATATATTTTTTGTATATTGTTTACATAGGTTTATATTATATATTTATATATTCTAACACTTTACTATACGTAGTGTGTTTCATATGGGAGATTTGCTTCACCCTAATGCATCACTGACTGTAGAGATGTACATAACACAGTCCTGTTAGTTTGACTACATAATAATAATATACATGACCTAATAATATGATATATTAAATGAGAATGATTTAATATATAACAGACATAGATAATACTACTATAATATATCAGATTTACCATCCAGATCTCCAAGGATGACAAGCCTCTGGATGACGTGGTGATGTTCTCCATGTTCCTCTAAAACCCTCTAGAACACCCAATAAATGTACATTATGCATCCATTCAATGTACACATTCAATATGCACTACACATGTATACATCACTCAACATTATACACACATTCAATATGCAGTACCCATGTACACATCACTGTCACCATGATACACACATTATTATACACACATTCAATATGCAGTACCCATGTACACATCACTCTCACCATGATACACACATTATTATACACACATTCAATATGCAGTACCCATGTACACATCACTCTCACCATTATTACACACATCCTTATACACACATTCAATATGCAGTACCCATGTACACATCACTCTCACCATGATACACACATTATTATACACACATTCAATATGCAGTACCCATGTACACATCACTCACCATTATTACACACATCCTTATACACACATTCAATATGCAGTACCCATGCACACATCACTCTCACCATGATACACACATTATTATACACACATTCAATATGCAGTACCCATGCACACATCACTCTCACCATGATACACACATTATTATACACACATTCAATATGCAGTACCCATGTACACATCACTCTCACCATGATACACACATCCTTATACACACATTCAATATGCAGTACCCATGTACACATCACTCACCATTATTACACACATCCTTATACACACATTCAATATGCAGTACCCATGTACACATCACTCTCACCATGATACACACATCCTTATACACACATTCAATATGCAGTACCCATGCACACATCACTCTCACCATTATTACACACATCCTTATACACACAGTGCGTGCTTGTACCTTTGACTCAGTTGCTTGAAGCTCAAGGAAGACCTTCTCCAAGCTCCAACTAGAGAGGTTCAGGGTTCAAGAAAGGATCAGAGGGCGCGCTGTGACTCATTCTAACTTAGACTAGAATGACGATGCATTTTTAGTTTTATGATAATCTGATAAACTAAAGCCATCATCATGAATGAGCGGTGCATCACTCATTGGTAGAAATAGTATTACTAGTAATTAGAGTAGTTTAAGAAGTACTTGGCCTCTGTGAATTCTCGGGGCAGTGGTTCTTCATCTCGATTGGCCAGGCCCGATGAGGTCACTTCCTGTTCCACCAGAGAGTCCACCAGTACTCTGAAGTAGGCCCATACAGTGTCTTCCCAGGACACACACACAGCCAGGAGCTGCACATGTAATATCACAACAGTCCTCATGTCAAGATGGCTCATGTATTCATCACATTAATCATGTATGACATATTGATCATATTGTATTTCAATAATATCAATAATATAGAGATGCATGTTACATTGATCTTATTGTATTGATTTGAATATATGTACTATTAGAGTTTAAGATATATTGATCATATTTATCTTTAGCTGTATGATAAATGTATCATCATTCATCATGTATACAAGTTTAGGGTACTTGATCATATTGTATTATGAAGTATCAGTGTACCCGATACATTGATCATGAACAGATGCATATGATTGAATATATTGAATTATTGATAAGGTTGAGCTCACAGCCTTCAGATTTCCACTGAGTGCAGCGTAGATGGCCCTCTCATAGCTGTCCAACTGCTCCTACAGAGTGAAACATGAACACATGAAATCACTAGGACGGCTTTATGAACACATGAATACACCATTATAATGTTATCATGAACATTGTTTCACATGATTATAATTCAAAACAATAGTTTTCACGTTATACTTGCCTCTTCAGAGAGAGCCCAGCAGCAGAGTTTCCAGATCCTTCTGTTGGGATTCCCTTCAACAGGAGTCAACGGACCCACACCTACACACACACACACACACACACACACACACACACACACACACACACACAGACACAGACACAGACACAGACACACACACACAGACACACACACACACACACACACACACACACACACACAGCTGAGATGCAACATCTAGTAGTGTTGGTTATAATGCTGTGCTATAAATTATGTTTGGGGGGTCAGAGGTTACCTGAGGTCATGTTGGGGTCATGGTAGAGTTTCCAGCCCTCCAGGGTTGCTGCTCTCCAGGCCTGTCCACAGCGTTTACACAACCTCTGGGCCTACACACACACACACCTCGGTCATGCCAGCTCTAATCAGAGTAAAGAGGTTCTTATCGGTCATGCCAGCTCTAATCAGAGTAAAGAGGTTCTTATCGGTCATGTCAGCTCTAATCAGAGTAAAGAGGTTCTTATCGGTCATGCCAGCTCTAATCAGAGTAAAGAGGTTCTTATCGGTCATGTCAGCTCTAATCAGAGTAAAGAGGTTCTTATCTCCTCGGTCATGCCAGCTCTAATCAGAGTAAACAGGTTCTTATCGGTCATGCCAGCTCTAATCAGAGTAAAGAGGTTCTTATCTCCTCGGTCATGCCAGCTCTAATCAGAGTAAAGAGGTTCTTATCGGTCATGCCAGCTCTAATCAGAGTAAAGAGGTTCTTATCGGTCATGTCAGCTCTAATCAGAGTAAAGAGGTTCTTATCTCCTCGGTCATGCCAGCTCTAATCAGAGTAAAGAGGTTCTTATCTCCTCGGTCATGCCAGCTCTAATCAGAGTAAAGAGGTTCTTATCGGTCATGCCAGCTCTAATCAGAGTAAAGAGGTTCTTATCGGTCATGCCAGCTCTAATCAGAGTAAAGAGGTTCTTATCGGTCATGCCAGCTCTAATCAGAGTAAAGAGGTTCTTATCGGTCATGCCAGCTCTAATCAGAGTAAAGAGGTTCTTATCGGTCATGTCAGCTCTAATCAGAGTAAAGAGGTTCTTATCGGTCATGCCAGCTCTAATCAGAGTAAAGAGGTTCTTATCGGTCATGTCAGCTCTAATCAGAGTAAAGAGGTTCTTATCTCCTCGGTCATGCCAGCTCTAATCAGAGTAAAGAGGTTCTTATCGGTCATGCCAGCTCTAATCAGAGTAAAGAGGTTCTTATCTCCTCGGTCATGCCAGCTCTAATCAGAGTAAAGAGGTTCTTATCGGTCATGCCAGCTCTAATCAGAGTAAAGAGGTTCTTATCGGTCATGTCAGCTCTAATCAGAGTAAAGAGGTTCTTATCTCCTCGGTCATGCCAGCTCTAATCAGAGTAAAGAGGTTCTTATCTCCTCGGTCATGCCAGCTCTAATCAGAGTAAAGAGGTTCTTATCGGTCATGCCAGCTCTAATCAGAGTAAAGAGGTTCTTATCGGTCATGCCAGCTCTAATCAGAGTAAAGAGGTTCTTATCGGACATGCCAGCTCTAATCATAGTAAAGAGGTTCTTACCTCCTCGGTCATGCCAGCTCTAATCAGAGTAAAGAGGTTCTTCAGGAGTCTTGTGTCGTCCTCACGGTCTAGATTGGCGAGGGGCCGTTGTTGTCTTAGGGGAGCATCTGGGTCCTAACACCCCCAAACAAATACATATCCAGTACATACATATATATATATATATACACACACACACACACATATATATATGTAGATGTACCAATGCTCTCATGGGTTTACAGAAGGTCTTTATTATTTCCATGGTAACATGTCTCACCAGTTCTGTGACCAATGGGATGGCAAGGCCCACAGATCCAGTCCTCCTCAGCTTTAGAGTATGGAGTGTGTTCTCCCTACACACACACACACACACACACACACACACACACACACAGGTTAGGGGCTACACCCTGACAACAGAGGATTGGGGTATGAGGCCTGACAACACTGGATTTACTCACCAACAGACGTTCTTGGCGTAGAACTCAATGTTATCTGAGAAATCTCCAATTTGGTCCTTGGCGATACTCTCCAACCAATCAACAACCAGCTAGACACAAAGGACCAATCATCTACCAGCTAGACACAAAGAACCAATCAACTACCAGTATGTTGTAGTGCGTTGTGTTACCTGACTCTGCCTGACCACAGAATCTCGTTGGAAAAGTTGCTCCACCACCAGCTTCTCTCCTTCACTGGCAACCTTCACACAGTGGAGCAGTGTTAAGGTCTTCACTGAGGTGGGAACTATACAGTGGAGCAGTGTTAAGGTCTTCACTGAGGTGGGAACTATACAGTGGAGCAGTGTTAAGGTCTTCACTGAGCTGGGAACTATAAACTCTTTACTAATGTTGGAACTTACAGTCAGGTCAGTGTCCTCTTCCAATGCAGATTGAACTCTGTCCCTGTTAGACAAACACCAGAGTGAGACACAGACTGAAAGACAGGCAGCGAGACACACAGGTAGATGGGCACCTGTATAATGAAGTCATCAATCTCCAGGTGGAGCTCTCCTGTTGAAGGAGCCATCGGACCCCAGCAGTTCTGCTGGAAGCCCCAGCCCTCAGCACCACCTTCTGTAGCACCTCCACCTGGGAGAAAGAGAGGCCAAAAAGAAAGACACATCAGACATATGAAAAGTGGCCCATTCTCTGGGCCAGCTGCTGCGGAGTGTCCAGCCCTCCTCACCTCATCTTGATCAGAAAGGTACAGATTCAAATCAGTAAAATACATTTAATGATCCATATGTCATCCATCAACTGAAAATTGCAATTAAGACTTTTTTTAAAGCAAGCCCTAAGACACACACACACCTTGCTGAGACAGAGGTGGTGATAGTCTTCCAGCAGGTCAAACACAGCAGAAGAAGAATGTTTCAGGTAGGAAGACAGGAAGTCAGCCAGCAGACTGGAGGCAGCTGGAAAACAGTAATACAATGTGAAATACTACTAACACAGTAATACTACCTGAAATTCAAGATTCAAGATTCAAGTGTCTTTATTGTCAAATGTGCTACATGGCAGGCATATAGCACAGATGAAATTGCAGTCCTCTCAGACCTGCGGTGCAAAATAAACAAATGGACAAACAAAGTAGACAAACAGACAGATCAGGTCAGTGTCCTCTTATACTACAGTACTAACTACTATACTAAATACTACAGTACTAACACAGTAATACCACCTGAAATACTACAGGACTAACAGTACTGTAGTATTACTGTGTTAGTGCTGTAGTATTACTAAAACAGTAAGACCACATAAAACACTCCAGTATTAACACAGTAATACTATGTAAAAAACTACAGTAAGAGACCCTTTTTCAGTGGACTTCATGATTACATCACAGTGTTATCTGGGGCAAATACAAATACCAGGCAACAGCCAGTCTTCAGACCCTGCTGGTTTGAGGGCCAGACATCAAGCCTGGGTGGCTGCGGCGTGCAGTGACTTCTGACGCAAGGCTCAAGAGGGAGACCCCCCCACAACACAGCAACACACTAGCTAACACCAAGAAACCCTCAATCAACCCTCAACCCTCAATAACAACACACAGCCAACCCTCTCTTCATGTCAGGCCTGGCACACCATCCTTCTCCATCCTTCAGCCAGGACATGACAACAAAACCACTCCCTATGAGAAGATCATGTTTGTTGTTGGAGTTAGGGTTAGGGTTAGAGGGTTATTTATTTATTTATTTATTGGGACCTTTCGGTCTTTATTCGTCATTCCCATGTTTTTTAGATATGGGAACGAAATTTGTTCTCTGCATTTGACCGTCCTACTGTACATAGGAGCAGTGGGCTGCTATGATCATTTGACCCATCCTATGGTACATAGGAGCAGTGGGCTGCTATGATCATTTGACCCATCCTATGGTACATAGGAGCAGTGGGCTGCTATGATCATTTGACCATCCTATTGTACATAGGAGCAGTGGGCTGCTATGATCATTTGACCATCCTATGGTACATAGGAGCAGTGGGCTGCTATGATCATTTGACCCATCCTATGGTACATAGGAGCAGTGGGCTGCTATGATCATTTGACCCATCCTATGGTACATAGGAGCAGTGGGCTGCTATGATCATTTGACCATCCTATGGTACATAGGAGCAGTGGGCTGCTATGATCATTTGACCATCCTATGGTACATAGGAGCAGTGGGCTGCTATGATCATTTGACCATCCTATGGTAGATAGGAGCAGTGGGCTGCTATGATCATTTGACCCATCCTATGGTACATAGGAGCAGTGGGCTGCTATGATCATTTGACCATCCTATGGTACATAGGAGCAGTGGGCTGCTATGATCATTTGACCATCCTATGGTACATAGGAGCAGTGGGCTGCTATGATCATTTGACCATCCTATGGTACATAGGAGCAGTGGGCTGCTATGATCATTTGACCATCCTATGGTACATAGGAGCAGTGGGCTGCTATGATCATTTGACCATCCTATGGTACATAGGAGCAGTGGGCTGCTATGATCATTTGACCATCCTATGGTACATAGGAGCAGTGGGCTGCTATGATCATTTGACCATCCTATGGTACATAGGAGCAGTGGGCTGCTATGATCATTTGACCCATCCTATGGTACATAGGAGCAGTGGGCTGCTATGATCATTTGACCATCCTATGGTACATAGGAGCAGTGGGCTGCTATGATCATTTGACCATCCTATGGTACATAGGAGCAGTGGGCTGCTATGATCATTTGACCATCCTATGGTACATAGGAGCAGTGGGCTGCTATGATCATTTGACCATCCTATGGTACATAGGAGCAGTGGGCTGCTATGATCATTTGACCATCCTATGGTACATAGGAGCAGTGGGCTGCTATGATCATTTGACCATCCTATGGTACATAGGAGCAGTGGGCTGCTATGATCATTTGACCATCCTATGGTACATAGGAGCAGTGGGCTGCTATGATCATTTGACCATCCTATGGTACATAGGAGCAGTGGGCTGCTATGATCATTTGACCATCCTATGGTACATAGGAGCAGTGGGCTGCTATGATCATTTGACCATCCTATGGTACATAGGAGCAGTGGGCTGCTATGATCATTTGACCATCCTATGGTACATAGGAGCAGTGGGCTGCTATGATCATTTGACCATCCTATGGTACATAGGAGCAGTGGGCTGCTATGATCATTTGACCATCCTATGGTACATAGGAGCAGTGGGCTGCTATGATCATTTGACCATCCTATGGTACATAGGAGCAGTGGGCTGCTATGATCATTTGACCATCCTATGGTACATAGGAGCAGTGGGCTGCTATGATCATTTGACCATCCTATGGTACATAGGAGCAGTGGGCTGCTATGATCATTTGACCATCCTATGGTACATAGGAGCAGTGGGCTGCTATGATCATTTGACCATCCTATGGTACATAGGAGCAGTGGGCTGCTATGATCAGCGCCCGGGGAGCAAGTTGGGGTTCAGGGTTCAGTGTCTTGCTCAAGGACACTTCGACATGCAGACAGTTTGGAAGTGGGGATCAAGGGGATCGAACCGCTGACCCTGCGGTTAGTGGACGACCCGCTCTGTCCACCCGCTCTAGACAGACAGACAGACAGACAGACATACTTTATTGATCCCTGAGGGAAATTGCCTCTACCAACTGAGCTACTGCCACCCTCAGGGGGTCAGGGTTAGGGTTAGAGGGTCGGGGTCAGAGGGTCAGGGTCAGGGTTAGAGGGTCAGAGGGTCAGGGTCAGGGTTAGAGGGTTAGGGTCAGGGTTAGAGGGTCAGGGTTAGAGGGTTAGGGTTTGGGTTAGGGTTAGAGGGTCGGGGTCAGAGGGTCAGGGTCAGGGTTAGAGGGTCAGAGGGTCAGGGTTAGAGGGTTAGGGTCAGGGTTAGAGGGTCAGGGTTAGAGGGTTAGGGTTTGGGTTAGGGTTAGAGGGTCGGGGTCAGAGGGTCAGGGTTAGAGGGTCAGGGTTAGAGGGTTAGGGCTTGGGTTAGGGTTAGAGGGTCAGGGTCAGGGTTAGAGGGTCAGGGTTAGAGGGTCAGGGTTAGAGGGTTAGGGTCAGGGTTAGAGGGTCAGGGTTAGAGGGTTAGGGTCAGGGTTAGAGGGTCAGGGTCAGAGGGTCAGGGTTAGAGGGTCAGGGTTAGAGGGTCAGGGTCAGAGGGTCAGGGTCAGGGTTAGAGGGTCAGGGTCAGAGGGTCAGGGTTAGAGGGTCAGGGTTAGAGGGTCAGGGTTAGAGGGTCAGGGTTAGAGGGTCAGGGTTCGGGGGTCAGGGTTAGAGGGTCAGGGTCAGGGTTAGAGGGTCAGGGTTAGAGGGTCAGGGTCAGGGTTAGAGGGTCAGGGTCAGAGGGTCAGGGTTAGAGGGTCAGGGTTAGAGGGTCAGGGTCAGAGGGTCAGGGTTAGAGGGTTAGGGCTTGGGTTAGGGTTAGAGGGTCGGGGTCAGAGGGTCAGGGTCAGGGTTAGAGGGTCAGGGTTAGAGGGTTAGGGTTAGAGGGTCAGGGTTAGAGGGTCAGGGTTCGGGGGTCAGGGTTAGAGGGTCAGGGTTAGAGGGTTAGGGTCAGGGTTAGAGGGTCAGGGTTAGAGGGTCAGGGTTAGAGGGTCAGGGTCAGAGGGTCAGGGTTAGAGGGTTAGGGCTTGGGTTAGGGTTAGAGGGTCGGGGTCAGAGGGTCAGGGTCAGGGTTAGAGGGTTAGGGTTAGAGGGTCAGGGTTAGAGGGTCAGGGTTAGAGGGTCAGGGTTAGAGGGTCAGGGTTAGAGGGTCAGGGTTAGAGGGTCAGGGTTCGGGGGTCAGGGTTAGAGGGTCAGGGTTAGAGGGTCAGGGTTAGAGGGTCAGGGTTAGAGGGTCAGGGTTAGAGGGTCAGGGTCAGAGGGTCAGGGTTAGAGGGTTAGGGCTTGGGTTAGGGTTAGAGGGTCGGGGTCAGAGGGTCAGGGTCAGGGTTAGAGGGTTAGGGTTAGAGGGTCAGGGTTAGAGGGTCAGGGTTAGAGGGTCAGGGTTAGAGGGTCAGGGTTCGGGGGTCAGGGTTCGGGGGTCAGGGTTAGAGGGTCAGGGTTAGAGGGTCAGGGTTAGAGGGTTAGGGCTTGGGTTAGGGTTAGAGGGTCGGGGTCAGAGGGTCAGGGTCAGAGGGTCAGGGTTAGAGGGTTAGGGCTTGGGTTAGGGTTAGAGGGTCAGGGTTAGAGGGTCAGGGTCAGAGGGTCAGGGTTAGAGGGTTAGGGCTTGGGTCAGGGTTAGAGGGTCAGGGTCAGAGGGTCAGGGTTAGAGGGTTAGGGTTAGAGGGTTAGGGCTTGGGTCAGGGTTAGAGGGTCAGGGTTAGAGGGTCAGGGTCAGAGGGTCAGGGTTAGAGGGTTAGGGCTTGGGTTAGGGTTAGAGGGTCGGGGTCAGAGGGTCAGGGTCAGGGTTAGAGGGTCAGGGTTAGAGGGACAGGGTTAGAGGGTCAGGGTTAGAGGGTCAGGGTTCGGGGGTCAGGGTTAGAGGGTCAGGGTCAGAGGGTCAGGGTTATAGGGTCAGGGTCAGGGTTAGAGGGTCAGGGTTAGTGTTAGAGGGTCAGGGTTAGGGTTAGGGTTAGAGGGTCAGGGTTAGTGTTAGAGGGTCAGGGTTAGGGGGTCGGGGTTAGGGTTAGAGGGTCAGGGGGTCAGGGTTAGAGGGTCAGGGTTTACGGGGTCAGGGTTCAATCAATCAATCAAACTTTATTTATAAAGCACTTTTAAAAATGTAGCACAAAGTGCTTTACATGTTTAAAAGCAGCCCCCACCCCTGCCCCACCCCAGCACATACACACACATTTCAGCAAAAAACAGACACACACACACACACATACACATAGATCAATAAAGTAAACTTAGAAACAAGTGGCTGAGTACAGAGGAGCCAGGTCAGGAAACACTATCACAGGAGGTCGTCTGCACCAGGCGCTGCTCACGGCCCACGACCAGGACGCCTCCACCCGGGCGCCCACCGAGCTACAGGCCAGCGAGGGGCCCACAGCAGTGGAGCACTGCCGCAGACCCCCAATGGCCGATGTTTGCCACGGGTCAGAGACATCCCAGCCAGAGCCCATCACGGCCCCCAGTGCAGACGGCCCCCACCGAGGAAACACTGGAGATAGGGAATAAAACATAAAAACTACTGGAGATAAGGAATAAAAGCATAAAACTACATAGGCTAAGAACATAAAATAAACAAATAAATAAAATAAAGTAACATAGAAATAACTAAAATGAAGTCTATCATAAAAAGTAAAAAGAATAGACATAACAGAATAAAAACTGACTAAGATAAATAAATTAATTAATAAATAAAACATCAGTTGAAAGCCAAATTAAATAGGTGGGTCTTGGGCCTGTTTTTAAAAATATCAACACTCTCTGCGGCCCTCAGGTCCTCCGGCAGGCTATTCCATAGACGGGGGCCATAGTGCTGAAAAGATGCCTCACCGTAGGTACGTGATCTAACTTTGGGGATTATTAAAAGGCCAGTGCCGGAGGATCTAAGGGCGCGGGAGGGTTCATATGGTAAAAGCAATTCTGAAAGATAAGAAGGCCCAAGACCCCTAAGACATTTAAAAACCATTAAAAGAACCTTAAAATCAATCCTAAAACACACAGGGAGCCAATGCAGTGATTTTAAAACCGGTGTAATATGTGCCCGCTTTCTGGTCTTCGTCAGCACACGTGCTGCAGAGTTCTGTAAAAGTTGTAGACTTGAGATGCTTCTTTTTGGAAGACCAGAAAGCAGGGCGTTACAGTAGTCAATACGACTGGAGATAAAAGCATGCATCAGCGTCTCTGTGTTAGCCAAGAGAGAAAGGGGCGGACTCTGGCTATGTTCTTTAAATGGTAAAATCCAGTTTTAGTTACATGTTTAATATGTGGAATAAAATTGAGCTCAGAGTCAAAGATGACGCCCAGATTGTTTACCTGATTGGAAGGATTTAAAGACAGTGACTGAAGTTTTGATAAAAGTTTCTCTCGCTGTGCCTTAGGATCGATAATTAAAACCTCAGTCTTGCCCTGGTTGAGCTGTAAGAAGTTTTCTGCCATCCAGGACTTGGATGTCTGAAATACACTTAAAAAGGGCATCGATTGGCCCTGTGTCATCAGGGGACATGGATATGTACAGCTGTGTGTCGTCCGCATAGCTGTGGAAGTTGATACCATGCCCCCTGATGACATTTCCCAGTGGGAGCATGTATAAATTAAAAAGTACAGGACCTAAAATTGAGCCTTGGGGCACACCACATTTAATTTCATGAATCTTTGAGGAGCAAGTGTCCAAATTTACAAGAAATTTTCTATCTGTAGGGGGGTCAGGGTTAGGGTTAGAGGGTCAGGGTCAGGGGGTCAGGGTTAGGGTTAGTAGGGTTAGAGGGTCAGGGTTTAGGGGGTCAGGGGGTCAGGGTTTGGACGGTCACAGCTCTGGGTGTCATTTCCCACTACGAGGAAAACCACTCCAAAGCAATCCCAGTAACACCCTACCTCTGTTTTATACTGTAATATTACACTTATATTTACATCATATATAATCCCAGTAACACCCTACCTCTGTTTTAGTCTTGTATTGTAATATTACACTTATATTGACATCATATATAATCCCAGTAACACCCTACCTCTGTTTTATACTGTAATATTACACTTATATTTACATCATATATAATCCCAGTAACACCCTACCTCTGTTTTAGTCTTATACTGTAATATTACACTTATATTTACATAATATATAATCCCAGTAACACCCTACCTCTGTTTTATACTGTAATATTACACTTATATTTACATTATATATAATCCCAGTAACACCCTACCTCTGTTTTATACTGTAATATTACACTTATATTTACATAATATATAATCCCAGTAACACCCTACCTCTGTTTTAGTCTTATACTGTAATATTACATTTATATTTACATCATATATAATCCCAGTAACACCCTACCTCTGTTTTAGTCTTGTACTGTAATATTACACTTATATTTACATCATATATAATCCCAGTAACACCCTACCTCTGTTTTAGTCTTATACTGTAATATTACACTTATATTTACATCATATATAACATTTAATAATATTATATTATATATCATATGTAACATATTTAATATTTAGCTAAAGATACCTTAACAATGTCAAAGTATTTTATCCCGGAGTATTCTTTAATAGCATAACATAATATTGTAATCACATGATATATTGTAATATACTATACATTGCACTAGTTTAGGGGCGCTTCTTTTACTTACCAGACTCTCCAGGATCGTCCTCTTTGAGGAGGGCGGAGCTTACGTTGGTGATGTCATCAGTGAAACTGGTGTCAGCCAATCCCGACATAGGTGAAGGGTAGAGACTATTGGTCCAATCACTGTCATCCAAGTTCTATACACACACACGGCAACCAGACAGACAGACAGACGTACTTTAATGATCCCTGAGGGAAATTGCACTCGTTACAACCAAATTAAGGGTGTGTGTGTGTGTACTAACTCGTGTGTAGCGCTGGGTTCTATTTCCAGTTGCCAAAATAGCAGAAACATCTGGATTTAGCCTGGGAGTCACTGGGAGACAGACAGGTAGAAAGGCAGGTAGAGATGGGTGGGGAAACAGGTTGAGAGAGGCAAGTAGATAGACAGACAGGAGGAGAGAACATCTTAGCATGTAATATAATAATATCTAGTGTTAGGGTCGGGCCACCAGTCCACACATTCAGTCATGGAACATAACTGAACTCACCAAAAGGAGCAGAGTGAGCACTCCCTCAGGGAGAAGCTCCAAACAGAGTGAGCACTCCCTCAGGGAGAAGCTCCAAACAGAGTGAGCACTCCCTCAGGGAGAAGCTCCAAACAGAGTGAGCACTCCCTCAGGGAGAAGCTCCAAACAGAGTGAGCACTCCCTCAGGGAGAAGCTCCAAACAGAGTGAGCACTCCCTCAGGGAGAAGCTCCAAACAGAGTGAGCACTCCCTCAGGGAGAAGCTCCAAACAGAGTGAGCACTCCCTCAGGGAGAAGCTCCAAACAGAGTGAGCACTCCCTCAGGGAGAAGCTCCAAACAGAGTGAGCACTCCCTCAGGGAGAAGCTCCAAACAGAGTGAGCACTCCCTCAGGGAGAAGCTCCAAACAGAGTGAGCACTCCCTCAGGGAGAAGGGTGTAGGTACAGGAGAGGGACTAACCCTGGCTTAAGTTGCCATGTAAACCTGAATCAAATCATGGACTAGCCATAGTTGGCTGGTACTAGAACTAGATGAACTAGTGAACTAGCCTTAGCCATTAGCTCCACCTACCCTATGTAGTAAGTGAGAATGTTTCCTACCAGCGTGTCGGAGGAGTGAACCGGGGGTCCTCAGGGGGGGCCGCGCGGGGGTTACCATGGAGATACCGGGGCTTCCGTTGCTGGGAGAGGGTCCTGGGGCTGGGGCTAAGGAAACAGGCTGGTTGTCATGGTAGCAAACATCAGCTGTCAGAGGGTTAGGGTCAGGTTTAACCTCCAGATGAAGCTTCCCTGGAGAACTCTGTTCCGCTGCACAGTACCGCACAACCAGACTCTGCTCACACTTATCGTCCCTGGTGTAGGTTGAGGATATTACTTTAGGTTGGGGACATTCCCTGGTATCTGGTACCTGTCTAGTATCCCCTCCACTTTGGTTCCAGGTGAGCAGAGGTGATACCAAAAGGTTTTGTGAAAACAAGGCAGACTTCTGATTGGAGAGATCATCACTAACATGATCACTGGGTCACCGCTATGTGGGACGTTCTTACCTGCGTGAAGTTGGCACCCTATATGTTGAAAATATGAATAAAAGTACTTTCATTCGTTTGTGCATCGTTTGTGCAGGCAAAATGAACGTTTGTGCACAAAGCGTCTTGATGATATTCAATGTTTAACAGGTTGGTGACCATAGGCCACTCAGCACCCCATCAACATCCAAATGACTCGAAAATGGTTGGAATCGTTTGTGCTTTGTGCAGGCAAAATAAACATGAACAAACTCAGCCTTGTGTTTTCTTAGCTTTCTTGTGTATTGAAGAAATGTTTACATGCTCCTGGACCATTACAGCCACCTACTGACAAATATTGGTATCACAATATAGCCGACCTTTTAATCCATGGCCATGTTTATTGATACAAATTTGGCGCAATACTGAGTAGGCTAGCCTACTGGCCTAACCTAAATCAGATTGTGAGAACGTTTTTAACGGAGTTTGTTGAACCTGTGTTGGTGTAGACATTCTTACTAGGCTATAGAGCAGGCATGTCAAACATACGGCCCGCCGGATGATTTCATGCGGCCCGGTATACATTTCTGAGTAAAAAAAAAAAGCGAGTCTCTAGCTCATTTCTATCAAAAGTTAGGATTTTTTTTTAAAGAAATACGCCAAAGCCCAAATACTCCCTTCCAGCCGCTAGAGGGCATCAAATGTCAAACATGCTCACATCCAGCAGGCGTGAAGAAGAGAGAAGAGAGAAGACAGAATACGCACGTTCAAAATAAAACTGTCACTGTGGGAGGCGCAGCTATCTAGGGGCGACACAGAGCATTTCTCATGTCTAACAGCTGTGGGCGCAAAAGCACCGTACCGTACTGATGTGGATAAATACAAAGAGAACATAACAGATTTGTTGCGAGAGTTTGAGCGGAGGTTTCAGGTCTTCACTGAACTTGAGAACACATTTGCCTTTTTTCGCTCGCCATTTACAGTCAAGCCATCTGAAATGCCAGCTGACATTCAACTCGAGCTAATTGACCTGCAGTGTGATACCGCAATGAAGGATAAATTTGCGTCCGTGGGATTGGACACGTTTTATCAATATTTTGTGCCACAGTACCCCAAATTAACAGCCATGGCTGCAAAGGTTTTATTCTTGTTTGGGACTACCTATCTTTGTGAACAGGTGTTCTCCGTAATGAACAATAATAAAACAAAGCAGCGCTCAAGGTTAACAAATACACATTTGAATGACATTGTTAAATGTGCTGTTACTCAGGATTTGACACCTAATATTGATGCACTCGTGAAGGAAAAAAGATGCCAAGTTTCAGGAGCCAGCAGCAGCAGTGCAGGAGTGTAGTGAGAGAGGGAGAAGGAGAAAAGTGTGGAATTTGTTTGCACTTCATGAATAGGCTACAAATTGAAAATAAGATTAATCTGGTTTCATATTAAAAGACAATATTGTGTATAATTCTCAGCCCCTGTAGGTCCAGCCTACAAAGTTGTTTGGTCGCACTGCTATAACTTTTATTTATTTTTTGCACTGCTATAACTTTTATTTATTTTTTGCAATGTTATAACTTTTGCTTCAATAGGCCCAGCCTTACAAAGTCATTTGTTCTGATTCTTTTCCATAAATGTGCATTTTCAAAGTATGTCAATTAAGGCAAAATTAATTTCTTCATAGCTCCCACTTTGTTTAGTGTGGTGAGTTGGTTCAGTGGTTTAAAACTGCATTTACTCAACTGTATTTAATAAACCAATCATTTTATTTTGATCAATTCCATTGTTTGTGAATCAATGTGTTGTTAGAATAGATCCCTTGTGATCCGTAATTATAATATGTAGGCTACAAATGTAGGCTTGATGATAAAGCATAGCACTGAAAAACAAAGCTAAAGATTTGGAGTTGACATTTTGCCATTATTTTACCGGTTCGGCCCACATGAGATCAGAAGGTCTGGATCCGGCCCCAGACCCAAACTCAGTTTGACATGCCTGCTATATAGGGATAACCTTACATCATTCTGCACATAGGAAAGCAATCACGCAACTCACATTCTGATTCTGACATCGTGCCGGTAAACCGGAGAGAGGAAATCGGCGCAGGTGAATTTATACTAAACAGCACGCATGACGGTATGAGATCACATATTAAAAAACTGCCTACTCCAAATAGGCTTACCGCTGCAAAGACCAATGTTAAGGTGCTGAGTGACGTCACTCGCCAGCAAATAACGCTTTATAGCATAAGAAACAATATTGCACAAATGCTAATTTTGCCTGCACAAACATGCACAAAGCACAAACGATTCCAACAATTTTTCGAGTCATTTGGATGTTGATGGGGTGCTGAGTGATCTAAGGTCACCACAACCTGTTAAATGTTGAATATCATCAAGACGCTTTGTGCACAAACGTTCATTTTGCCTGCACAAACGTGCACAAACGAACGAAAGTACTTTTATTCATATTTTCAACATACGGGGTGCCAACTTCACGCAGGTGACGTTCTTCCCTAACCCTAACCCCAACCCTTAATGTTGGAGCCAAATGTATGATTTATTTTGATGTATATTGAAATTATTGGGTACATTATTATTTATTTATTTGATTAATCATAATATATGAAAATGGAGTAATCTGGTTTGAATTATGAGTTGGAATAATAATGATTATGAAGTTTTGAAATGAAGGATGATTTTTGGTTGTTTGAAGCTTATTAGTTAATTGAACATTCTCAGCTCCGCCTCCTTATTAGACAGACTGTAGCAGTATATTAGGGTTGGCTAACCTCCGCCTCCTTATTAGACAGGTGACTGCAGCAGTATATTAGGGTTGGCTAACCTCCGCCTCCTTATTAGACAGGTGACTGCAGCAGTATATTAGGGTTGGCTAACCTCCGCCTCCTTATTAGACAGGTGACTGCAGCAGTATATTAGGGTTGGCTAACCTCCGCCTCCTTATTAGACAGGTGACTGCAGCAGTATATTAGGGTTGGCTAACCTCCGCCTCCTTATTAGACAGGTGACTGCAGCAGTATATTAGGGTTGGCTAACCTCCGCCTCCTTATTAGACAGGTGACTGCAGCAGTATATTAGGGTTGGCTAACCTCCGCCTCCTTATTAGACAGGTGACTGCAGCAGTATATTAGGGTTGGCTAACCTCCGCCTCCTTATTAGACAGGTGACTGCAGCAGTATATTAGGGTTGGCTAACCTCCGCCTCCTTATTAGACAGGTGACTGCAGCAGTATATTAGGGTTGGCTAACCTCCGCCTCCTTATTAGACAGGTGACTGCAGCAGTATATTAGGGTTGGCTAACCTCCGCCTCCTTATTAGACAGGTGACTGCAGCAGTATATTAGGGTTGGCTAACCTCCGCCTCCTTATTAGACAGGTGACTGCAGCAGTATATTAGGGTTGGCTAACCTCCGCCTCCTTATTAGACAGGTGACTGCAGCAGTATATTAGGGTTGGCTATGGGGCCGGCGCTGCTCTTGGTTTGAGGCACGCAGCCAAACAATTTTTTGACCGCTGTCCGCTGCTGAACATTGTTTTATTTTTGTTTTGGAAAGAAAGGAAAGTATGCATAATAATGCATAAAGAGCGTCTGGATCACAGCACGACAGCGCGTCTGATACGGGTGCATACAAATCAAGAGCCCAGCCGCATCTTTTTACTTTTTTACCTGTTTTACCTTACTGTGCAGTGTCCTTGGGTGACATGAAAGGCGCTTGAAATAAAATGTATTATTATTATTATCTTCACTGGGAAGATCGCGGCTATACTTAACTTAGTCCTAACCCTAATCCTTAACCTCACCCAACTCCTAACCCCTAACTACAACCCCCAACATAACCCTAGCCTAACCCTACCTTAACCCCTAACCCTACCTTAATCCTAACCCTAACCCTACCTTAACCCTAACCCTACCTTAACCCTAACCTAACCCTAACCCCCAACATAACCCTAACCCTAACTACAACCCCCAACATAACCCTAGCCTAACCCCTAACCCTACCTTAACCCTAACCCTAGCCTAACCCTACCTTAACCCTAACCTAATCCTAACTCCCAACGTCACTGTGATGAGGTACCATCTGTAGGAACCATCTGCAGTGCAAAACTAATAGCTGGTACCAAGGCGAGTGGAGCCCGGCCAGCACCACGTAAAAGAAAACGCCAGAAGTTGCCAAATCAAACTAGATGAAGCTCCATCAGCAGCCCAGTGGGCCAGCAGACTCACTCCATAGTAACCAGTGTTAAGTGGACCAGTTCCGAGCAGTGTGAACCAGTGTGGACCAGTGTTAAGTGAACCAGTGTGGACCAGTGTTAAGTGGACCAGTGTGGACCAGTGTTAAGTGGACCAGTGTGAACCAGTGTTAAGTGGACCAGTGTGAACCAGTGTGGACCAGTGTTAAGTGGACCAGTGTGGACCAGTGTTAAGTGGACCAGTGTGGACCAGTGTTAAGTGGACCAGTGTTAAGTGGACCAGTGTGGACCAGTGTTAAGTGGACCAGTGTGAACCAGTGTTAAGTGGACCAGTGTGGACCAGTGTGAACCAGTGTTAAGTGGACCAGTGTGGACCAGTGTTAAGTGGACCAGTGTTAAGTGGACCAGTGTGGACCAGTGTTAAGTGGACCAGTGTGAACCAGAAGGATACCCAGCCTGCTGGTGAGCGTCTTTCGCCGAGCAGCTCTGGTCACCGCGGGGTCCCGGACCAGGGGAGATGTCAGCTGGTTCTGCCTACACACACACAATACACACACATTATAATACACACACAAACACAATATAATACACACAAACAATATAATACACACAAACACAATATAATACACACACATTATAATACACACAAACACAATATAATACACACACACACAAACACATTATAATACACACAAACACAATATAATACACGCACACACAAATACATTATAATACACACACACAATATAATACACAGACACAAAAACAATATAATACACACACACACAAACACATTATAATACACACACACACACAATATAATGCACACACACAAACACATAATACACACACACCTCATATTGTTGAACCATATTCTAATAGCTTTCATATAATTTTATCTCAATTCGGTTAATCTATACTCTGGTTTTTATTGCACTCTTTTATCTCACTGTACTGCTGGTCAACGGGAATTAATAAAGGGATTAATAAAGGAATATCTTATGTATTTCATATATGGAGCCGATACATGTAGGGAGCAGGCATATTCTGTCATAGCTAAAGTTAACCGAATTAGGGTTAGTTAGTAACGTTATGACAGTAGTTGAAACATTAACAGGTTAGTTAGTAACATGATAAAGATAGTTAAAAAAGGTTAGTTAGTTAGTTAGTTATTATTATGATAAAGGTAGTTAAAATAGGTTAGCTAGTTAGTAACATGATAAAGGTAGTTAAAATAGCTTAGTTAGTAACATGATAAAGATAGTTAAAACAGGTTGGTTAGTTAGAATTATGATAAAGGTAGTTAAATATGTTAGCTAGTTAGTAACATGCTAAAGGTAGTTAAAATATGTTAGCTAGTTAGTAACATGCTAAAGGTAGTTAAAACAGGTTAGTTAGTAACATGATGAAGATAGTTAAAACAGGTTAGTTAGTTAGTTAGTATTATGATAAAGGTAGTTAAAATAGGTTAGCTAGTTAGTAACATGATAAAGGTAGTTAAAATAGGTTAGTTAGTAACATGATAAAGGTAGTTAAAACAGGTTAGTTAGTAACATGATGATAGAGGTAGTTAAACCAGTAAGAGCAGGTTAGATAGGGTTAGTTAGTCATGATAAAGGTAGTAAAGTATCCGACCAGTCCATAGCAGCTTCCCGCTCCACGATGCCGTCCAGGCGGTCCTGGTCACTAAACAGCAGCTGAAGAGGACGACGGGGTTCTGCTGTTCTACTGTGTGTTGGACTTGAGCAGGACGAGCTGTGCTCTCTGCACGCGCGTTTACTTTACTATTCGTTTGAGTTTGAAATGTTTTTGATGTCATAAACGTGATCGGCTGCTTCGCGCTGGTCTTCTTCTTCGGTGGTTTAATGGTGGCGTCAATGGATGCTGCCGCCCCTGCTGGTGAGACGGAGCACCGCACCATGTGTTATATCTGCTGCCGCCCCCTGCTGGTAAGACGGAGCACCGCACCGGGCACATGTTACGTTACATTCATGTGATTTAATGATTATACATGTTGTCGTCTTCATATCTATGGTGATATCATGCTGAAATGCTTTATATTCATAGGGATGGTGTGGTATACATGTGGTGAATATGTTATAATCTAATATATATAGTCTATTCCTATAACATGCTTCTATGGATGTACATATGGATGTAACGCACTATTCATGTACATACTGCACCTTAATTGCTCCTTTGCACTTCTGGTTAGAACGCCAGCTACATTTCATTGTCTCTGTACTTGTACTCTGCACAATGACAATAAAGTTGAATCTAATCTCATCTAATCTGATCTAATCTAATCTAATTTAATCTAAGGACATGCTCTAAGGACATAGGGTGCTCTAAACAGAAAAGTGCTCGTTTCTCTGTCTGGTTGTTTTGTCTCCAGGAGGGCGTGGTCGCCGGGTCGCCCCGCCCTCCGTGGGTCGCCCCGCCCTCCGTCCCGTCGTCCAGCTCCCGGAGCCTCGACTCGATCACCGCCATGGCTTCTCCTCCGACCCCCGGGGTGTACCGGAGCACCGGGCCAGTCAGGGACTGAGCCGATGATCGGAGCAGAGGGCCGGAGAGAAAGAGAGCCACGGGAGGAGCGTGAGGAAGAGGAGGAGTGGATGTAAAGAAGAGGAAGAGGAGGAGGAACGGAGTCTATTTGTGTCCAGAGGAGAGGAGCGGCCGCCATGTTAACCAAGAAGCCCAGCGCCTCGGGTCCTCCGACGGGTGAGCTGCTGCTCGAGCCCGCTGCTCGTGGAGCCGCTGGGCCTCCACGACTCTAGTCTAGTATAGTATACTACTAATACTGTCAGTTATACTGTGTTAATACTCCAGCCTCCTCCAGAACACGGCCACTACATGACTGTAATAACATAGTGTCAGTAACACTCTTACTGTCAGTAATACTGTTAATAGTGAGCCGTGGGGCCTCCATGACTGTACTATAGTACTTTATTAGTATAGTACTAATACTGTCACAGTTATACTGTGTTAATACTGGAGCTACAACAAGACACCTCTATGTAGAGGTAACAACACTTGTGTGTTGGATACTCTCGGCTCTATACAGAGCTAGATGTTATGTTATAGTACATATTGTGTATTTGATACTCTTGGCTCTATAAATAGCTAGATGTTATGTTATAATATATGTATTGTATACTCTCGGCTCTATATAGAGCTAGACGTATTGTTATAATATATGTATTGGATACTCTCGGCTCTATATAGAGCTAGATGTTATGTTATAGTATAGATGTTGTGTATTAGATACTCTCAACTCTATATAGAGCTACATTTTATGTTATAGTATAGATGTTGTGTATTGGATACTGTCAGTTCTACGTAGACCCAGATGTTATGTTATGTTATGTGTATGTAGTGTATTATATACTGTCTATAGCTCTATTATATACTATAGAGCTAGATGTTATAGAACTAGGAGGGACAGTCAGTTGTCTATAGAGCTAGATGTTATAGAACCAGGAGGGACTGTCAGTTGTCTATAGAGCTAGATGTTATAGAACCAGGAGGGACTGTCAGTTGTCTATAGAGCTAGATGTTATAGAACCAGGAGGGACTGTCAGTTGTCTATAGAGCTAGATGTTATAGAACCAGGAGGGACTGTCAGTTGTCTATAGAGCTAGATGTTATAGAACCAGGAGGGACTGTCAGTTGTCTATAGAGCTAGATGTTATAGAACCAGGATGGAAAGGCCGGTTGTCTATAGAGCTAGATGTTATAGAACCAGAAGGGACTGTCAGTTGTCTATAGAGCTAGATGTCATAGAACCAGGAGGGACTGCCAGTTGTCTATAGAGCTAGATGTCATAGAACCAGGAGGGACTGTCAGTTGTCTATAGAGCTAGGCGATTAGGGGAGCAGGTTGGTGTAATCCCATTGATATCGTCAGGCGTCTGACACATGATGGCTGGAGAGCAGATCACTCAGGATGAAGCTGGCTAGGCTAAGTAGTCTTCATGGTCAATCTGTTGTCAGTCCTGTTAAACCAGTTTAAGCTCCAGGCTGTTTCACTTCCTTGTCCAATCACAACACACCTCTTATGGCTACTAAACTCAGTTAGTGTTTAGGGGTTGATTAGGATTGGTTATGTTGTTTAGTTAGGGTTTGGGCGAGGGTTAGTTTTGGTCTGTCTGTCTAACTGCCTGTCTGTCTCTCAGGTAAAGGTGGTGAGACAGGTCATCTCCAGCGTGGAGGGACATCCAGTCAGACAGGATCACCCCTCACCCTGCCCCCCCTCCCTACGGTACACACACACACACACACACTCTCTCTCTCTCTCTCTCTCTCTCTCTCTCTCTCTCTCTCTCTCTCTCTCTTACTTAGCAATGAGGCTACTTTTAGCCCTCTGCTGTGTAAACACATTCTGACAGCTGAGTGTTGAAGCTCAGTCAACTGAAACCAGCTAACCACTCTGCTAGCTACTGGTAGCTCTCTGCTAACCACTATGCTAGCTACTGGTAGCTCTCTGCTAACCACTCTGCCAACCACTCTGCTAGCTACTGGTTGCTCTCTGCTAACCACTCTGTTAGCTACTGGTAGCTCTCTGCTAACAGTTCTGCTAGCTCTCTGCTAACCACTCTGCTAGCTCTCTGCTAACCACTCTGCTAGCTACTGGTAGCTCTCTGCTAACCACTCTGCTAGCTACTGGTGGCTCTCTGCTAACAGCTCTGCTAGCTCTCTGCTAACCACTCTGCTAGCTCTCTGCTAACCACTCTGCTAGCTCTCTGCTAACCACTCTGCTAGCTACTGGTAGCTCTCTGCTAACCACTCTGCTAACCACTCTGCTAGCTACTGGTAGCTCTCTTGTTACCACTCTACTAACTCCCTACTAGCTGTGTGTGTGTGTGTGTGTGTGTGTGTGTGTGTGTGTGTGTGTGTGTTTCTAACAGGTGTAGGTTGAGGGGTAGGTCATGATGACTGACAGAAATAGGATACGAGTACTACTGCTTAATTAGGTTACACACACACACACACACACAGTATATATATAATGTGTACTGTGTGTGTATGCTCTGCACTGCGAGAGACTGTATGCTAATCCAGTCATCCTTCTTGCTGTAAATCCTTGAGGTTTTCCAGTAGTAGTGTAACCTAACCCTAACCTAACCCTAACCTGTATGGTAACCGGTATGCTAATGAATAGCTATCTCCCAGTGCTAATGGTATGCCAATGTGTATACAGGGTGGTCCAAAGGCAGCCATGTCAGACCAGCGCTACGAGGAGAACAGCAACAAGCGGCAGGTTCTGACATCACAACCCAATGGACTGGCAGCTCTGACATCACGGCCCGACCGCCAATCATCTTCGGATCCTGCCCACGCTCGGCAGGGCAGTGGGGCGTCTGTCAAATCAGCCGACAGCAAGGGCAAGGCCCCGCCCCTCAGCCCGGAGCAGGCCATGAGGCAGTTCATGTCCAAGCTGTCTGCCTTCGAGCACCACGAGGTCTTTAGCTACCCTGAAGGTAGGAGGGGGGAGGTGAACGGTGAGGGTGAGGGAAGGTGTTGGGGTGAGGGTTAAGTTGATGGAGTGAAGGAGTGAGGGGGATGGGGTAACGCCTGGAGCACACTGCCCATGTTAACAAGTTAGACACACTGACCAAGGTAACAAGTTTGACACACTGCCCATGTTAACAAGTTATACACACTGCCCATGTTAACAAGTTAGACACACTGCCCATGTTAACAAGTTAGAGACACTGCCCATGTTAACAAGTTAGAGACACTGCCCATGTTAACAAGTTATACACACTGACAATGTTAACTAGTTAGACACACTGCCCATGTTAACAAGTTATACACACTGCCCATGTTAACAAGTTATACACACTGCCCATGTTAACAAGTTAGAGACACTGCCCATGTTAACAAGTTATACACACTGACAATGTTAACTAGTTAGACACACTGCCCATGTTAACAAGTTATACACACTGCCCATGTTAACAAGTTATACACACTGCCCATGTTAACAAGTTATACACACTGACAATGTTAACAAGTTAGACACACTGCCCATGTTAACAAGTTATACACACTGACAATGTTAACAAGTTATACACACTGCCCATGTTAACAAATTATACACACTGCCCATGCTAACAGGTTAAAGACACATTGCCCATGTTAACAGGTTAGAGACACATTGCCCATGTTAACAGGTTAGAGACACACTGTTTCTCTGCAGCAGAGTGCTACACTGTCTTGTATTTCATTGCTGTACTGTCTCTCCAGTGTATTTCATTGCTGTACTGTCTCTCCAGTGTATTTCATTGCTGTACTGTCTCTCCAGTGTATTTCATTGCTGTACTGTCTCTCCAGTGTATTTCATTGCTGTACTGTCTCTCCAGTGTATTTCATTGCTGTACTGTCTCTCCAGTGTATTTCATTGGCCCCTGTGCCAAGAAGCGTGCGGGTGTGATGGGCGGAGCTAACAACAGTGGCTATGACGATGACCAGGGGTCCTATATCCACGTTCCTCATGACCACGTGGCCTACAGATACGAAGTCCTCAAGGTCATCGGGAAGGGCAGCTTCGGCCAGGTACTGCTCCGAGTACTAGTGCCAATACTAGCTAGCTATTACTATGACTTATGGAGTATTACTATGTCATATTACTATTTCTTATACTGTTTCAGTGTTACTTAACTAATACTAATAGAATTATAGAAATAGAAATAGAAATACTTTATTGATCCCAAGCTGGGAAATTACAATAGATAATTATTATAATAGAATTAATTACTCGTACTAATAGAGTATTACCTTACTAGTACTAACAGAGATGACACACTAAGAGGGACTAACAGCAGTCTTACCTGTACAGGTGGTCAAGGTGTTCGACCATAAGAGCCACGCCCACGTCGCCCTGAAGATGGTACGCAATGAGAAGCGCTTCCACCGGCAGGCAGCAGAGGAGATCCGAATCCTGGAGCATCTCCGCAAGCAGGACCAGGACTCCTCCATGAATGTCATCCACATGCTGGAGCACTTCACCTTCAGGAACCACATCTGTATGACCTTTGAACTGCTGAGCATGAACCTGTACGAGCTCATCAAGAAGAACAAGTTCCAAGGATTCAGCCTCCCACTGGTCAGGAAGTTTGCTCACTCCATCCTGCAGTGTCTGGACTCGTTGCACAGAAACCACATCATCCACTGTGACCTGAAGCCTGAGAACATCCTGCTGAAGCAACAGGGCCGCAGTGGCATCAAGGTAGAGCGCCATCCTGCATGGTTTTCAAGGTCCACTCTCTTGAGCACAGCCCTGTAAGCTACACCATTAGCCATGAGTTAGCATGGGTGTTGTCCTACTGTAAGATGGAGATGTTAGTTTATACACTGTTTATACACTGTATATACTATGTCCATACTGTTTATACACTGTATATACTATGTCCATACTGTTTATACACTGTATATACTATGTCCATACTGTTTACAGTGTATACACTGTTTATACACTGTATATACTATGTCCATACTGTATACAGTGTATACACTGTTTATACACCTTATATACTATGTCCATACTGTTTACAGTGTATACACTGTTTATACACTGTATATACTATGTCCATACTGTTTATTACCCTCCATACTGCACCTCATACTGTTTACACTGTTTATATCATTTGTACATATTCGCGACCCCCTTTTTATTTAGATTTTTGTATTCATATTTTTATATATTTATATTTATATTCTGCATGCGTGTCTAGCACCAGGGATCGAGGGAAACAGCAGTTCGGTTTTTGTGTATGTCCTGTACATTCATGAAAACTGACAATAAAGTTTACTTGACTTGACTTGACTTAGCATCGGTGTGTTAGCAGAATGTGCTTAAGGTAACTTAGGAACTGAAGGTAACATATGGCCATTTGCCCTGAAGAGACCATTAGGTTATCATAGTACAGCATGTAGACACATGCTATATATTACATTTATCATGTTCTAGTGAAAACCAAGATGGGAGCCATCATTTAATCATAATCTCTACTCTCTCCTTGCAGGTGATCGATTTTGGCTCAAGCTGTTACGAACACCAGAGAGTTTACACGTACATCCAGTCCAGGTTCTACCGTGCACCTGAAGTCATTCTGGGTAAGAGCTATCTTAAGCGTTTAGCTAGTCAGTTAGCTGGTCTGCTCTAGCATATAACTAGCCAGTCAGTCAGAGTGGTGTAGCGTACATGAAAATGGTAGCACTGGTACGAGTATAGCCAGTGGGCTGTAGTGAACATACTAGTATGTCTGTTTGTACTAGTACCAGTACTAGTCTACCCTATGTGAACATATTAGTACTGGTATCGTCTAGCGTATGTGAACTAGCCAGTTAGCTTTGCAGTGTATGTGAACATATTAGTCCTGGTACCAGTTCCTATGCTAACAAGCTGTGTGTGTGCAGGCTCTCGCTATGGGATGCCCATCGATATGTGGTCACTGGGCTGCATCCTAGCAGAGCTCCTGACCGGGTACCCCCTGCTCCCGGGGGAGGACGAGGCAGACCAGCTGGCCTGCATCATGGAGCTACTGGGCATGCCCAGTCAGAAGCTGCTGGACGCCTCCAAACGAGCCAAGAACTTTGTGTCGTCGAAGGGATTCCCGCGCTACTGCGTGGTGAGCACTCTAGCGGACGGCTCCTCTGTGTTGAGTGCCGGCCGCTCGCGGAGAGGGAAGGCGCGCGGACCACCGGCCAGTAAGGACTGGAGCTCTGCTCTGAGGGGCGGCGATGACCCCCTCTTCCTGGACTTCCTCAAGCAGTGCCTGGAATGGGATCCTGCGAGCAGGATGACCCCCAGCCAAGCCCTGCGACATCCCTGGCTCCGACGACGACTCCCCAAGCCCCCCGCCACCACCTCCTCCTCCTCCTCCAAAAGGAGCACAGAGAGCACCGTCTCCAAGCTGACCCCCTCCTCCTCCACAATCTCCTCTTCCTCTAAAACCATAGCTCCCTCCTCCTCCTCTAAGACCAGGACTAACCTCGCAGTCATCACAGATGCTAACGGAAACATTCAGCCCAGGACAGTCCTGCCCAAACTGGTCAGCTGAGAGGAGCTCACGCCCAGAGCTGCAGTATCAGGGAATGAGGTGTGTTTACCTGTGTCTGGGTTAGCCTGTTAGTCTGCTCTATGGAACCACCATTAGCCTGTTAGGACACCACACTGCACTGTAGCTCAGTGTAACACACACACACACACACACACACACCAAATTTAACTAAGACATATGGTGCTGATGAAGGGAACAATATTTTGAAGTTTTCAGCAGTGATACACAAACCATCTGAGACGAACAGATGCTAGCAGTATTGTGCTAGCGTGTTGTGCTAGCTGAAGCTGCTCGTGTTGTGCCTGTTAACTGACTGTTAGCCAGTTAAGGTTAGTTCTTTTTACTACTATTTTTACTTTAACTGGTGGCTAATTTATCTGTTAGCTATAACATTTTGCTATCAACTAACTAGCTGTTAGCTATCTGATAACAGTTAGACAATAGCAGATATAATTGGCAGTGGAATTAGCCGTACAAGCACAACACTGCCCTGCCTACGAAGCACAGGGCTTAGCCCACCTTCAGACCTCCGTTAGACCAGCCTACCTGGTGCTGGTGGGACCCTACCATCACCTGGTGGGGCCGTACCATCACCTGGTGGGACCGTACCATCACCTGGTGGGGCCGTACCATCACCTGGTGGGACCCTACCATCACCTGGTGGGACCCTACCATCACCTGGTGGGGCCGTACCATCACCTGGTGGGGCCGTACCATCACCTGGTGGGGCCGTACCATCACCTGGTGGGGCCGTACCATCACCTGGTGGGACCCTACCATCACCTGGTGGGACCCTACCATCACGTGGTGGGACCCTACCATCACCTGGTGGGACCGTACCATCACCTGGTGGGACCGTACCATCACCTGGTGGGGCCGTACCATCACCTGGTGGGGCCGTACCATCACCTGGTGGGGCCGTACCATCACCTGGTGGGACCCTACCATCACCTGGTGGGGCCGTACCATCACCTGGTGGGACCGTACCATCACCTGGTGGGACCCTACCATCACCTGGTGGGACCGTACCATCACCTGGTGGGACCGTACCATCACGTGGTGGGACCGTACCATCACGTGGTGGGACCCTACCATCACCTGGTGGGACCGTACCATCACCTGGTGGGACCGTACCATCACGTGGTGGGACCGTACCATCAGCAAGAGGTGAATGTGCGGTGTCATACTGGTCCTGAAATGGATTGAACCAGTTGCTGGATAGTGACCACCAGGCCTTTTATTCAGGTTATCAGCCTTGTTCAACCCTCCCAAAGAAATGTAGGACTTACTGTACACTCACTACTAGCATGACGTATTATGTGAAAAATAAACCTG
Organism: Urophycis tenuis; assembly: GCA_036785325.1. Classification (NCBI taxonomy): domain Eukaryota; kingdom Metazoa; phylum Chordata; class Actinopteri; order Gadiformes; family Phycidae; genus Urophycis; species Urophycis tenuis. Next base: position 1,202,160 of record JAXIVH010000056.1, read on the forward strand.
AAAATATGAAAACATCAGATTTCTGCTAGCAGGGGTTAAAGGTGAGGGACGCCATGATGCCTCTGATATCTTACATTCCACACGCTGTCGACAGACTACATATAATCAGTCAATAATTTAGCTCTATATATCATATCCACCTGCTCGTAGCTAAACTCCTCCACATGGACACACATGGTCAGAGATCTTAGTCCAGTTAAACTGGTCATAGTATAGGTAGGTGAAGACCACACATGTAGACAGGTCAAGGTGTAAACAGATAAAGACTACAAGTGTACATGCACAAGATTTAGACCGGTACACTGAAGTTATATACGAATAAAGATGTGGAGGTAAAGCTGTAGACAGGTAAAATCTACAGGTGTAGACAGGTAAAGCTGTAGACAGGTAAAATCTACAGGTGTAGACAGGTAAAGCTGTAGACAGGTAAGAGCTTCAGGTGGAGACAGGTAAAGCTGTAGACAGGTAAGAGCTACAGGTGGAGACAGGTAAAGCTGTAGACAGGTAAGAGCTACAGGTGGAGACAGGGAAGAGCTACAGGTGGAGACAGGGAAGAGCTACAGGTGGAGGGTGACTAACTAACAGCTGGGGGCTAGTGGTCTCTGAGCAACCAGTAATGGTTAGTGGTAGCTGGTGGACTGATGTGGGCGTGCACACCACTGGTGTTATTAAGATGAAGAATAGAAACAAGACCTCAAATACTCCTTCACATCCTTACTTGATGGTCAAGTGTGTGTGTGTGTGTGTTTGTGTGTGTGTGTGTGAAGTCTGTCTATCACTTGAACAGAACCATGAAAGCAAACCGCCATCAGGATGCCTCAAACACAGTTACTATGACCACAGGGTTGGACCTCATTGAGAAGGATATCATGTGACCTGTGACCCCAGCCTATGACATCATGAATGCAGATTATTAAAATATTTAAGTTTGGATTAAGACCTTAGTATGTTTGTTTGTATATGAATGAATAAAGATTCTGACAAATTTTAGCTAACTACAGTGACTTTGGAGTTATTATGTCACCAAAAACTCAAATACATGTTTCCTCAGCCACGTATTCATATTTGTACATATACATATTATACATCTACTTCATGCATCTATTCATATACAGTACATTTCGCACATATCATCCATATACATAACATATTACATATACAGCATATATATTACGTAAACATGTGAAGGGGCTAAACAGACTAGATATAGAGCTAGCTATGTGGGGGGCTAAACAGACTAGCTATAGAGCTAACTGTGGGGGGCTAAACAGACTAGCTATAGAGCTAACTGTGTGGGGGGCTAAACAGACTAGCTATAGAACTAACTGTGTGGGGGGCTAAACAGACTAGCTATAGAGCTAACTGTGTGGGGGGCTAAACAGACTAGCTATAGAGCTAACTGTGTGGGGGGCTAAACAGACTAGCTATAGAGCTAACTGTGTGGGGGGCTAAACAGACTAGCTATAGAACTAACTGTGTGGGGGGCTAAACAGACTAGCTATAGAGCTAACTGTGTGGGGGGCTAAACAGACTAGCTATAGAGCTAACTGTGTGGGGGGCTAAACAGACTAGCTATAGAGCTAACTGTGTGGGGGGCTAAACAGACTAGCTATAGAGCTAACTGTGTGGGGGGATAAACAGACTAGCTATAGAGCTAACTGTGTGGGGGGCTAAACAGACTAGCTATAGAGCTAGCTATGTGGGGGGCTAAACAGACTAGCTATAGAGCTAGCTATGTGGGGGGCTAACCAGACTAGCTATAGAGCTAGCTATGTGGGGGGCTAAACAGACTAGCTATAGATAGCTATGTGGGGGGCTTCGTATCTGATATTTCGTGCGTTTCTTTCTTTACTTTTCAAATTCATATTTGAGGATAAAGGAAATGTTATTATAATAACGATTATTACAATAATTATTAATAATAAAACAATGTCAACGAGCTTTACATATGATGGTCTTTTCATACTGTCATAAATACACTAACACACAAACCTCAGACGTTACCAATGAGTGATTGACAAGCAGTTTTTGTCCCCATGTCAACAAAGGGCCGTGACCGAGTAGCTGTACAGGAGGCTGCAGGGCCGCTGTACTATGGTTATATAGTTACTATAGTTATATGTTACTATAGTTATAGTATAACTCTAGATCTATAACTATATCTATGCATGTGTATAGTACACAGAATGAATCGCTCGGCTGTCCCGTGTACTCGTGTGCTCACTGCTGCCCCTTGCTGGCAACTCTGCAAAGTGTAGAATTCAGAAGTTTTTTATTTTATTTTATATATCCCATTAAAATAAGAATCGTTGTGTTATGGCGAACTTTATATTCACTTGGTCCTCTTCCACAGAGGCCGCCATGTTGCACCGCCATGCTTGTACAGTAGCCCAGAAGGGACAAACAGGGGGACAAATCCTGTCACACATGTGTCAAAGTGTCCTAAAGGAAGAGACTGAACCCCACAGTGCTCCCTGGGGGCTGAATACAGCTGCCTCCTACTGTGATGTACTATAGGATGGGTTAACAGCTGCCTCCTACTGTGATGTACTATAGGATGGGTTAACAGCTGCCTCCTACTGTGATGTACTATAGGATGGGTTAACAGCTGCCTCCTACTGTGATGTACTATAGGATGGGTTAACAGCTGCCTCCTACTGTGATGTACTATAGGATGG
>JAXIVH010000056.1:1209837-1219837 GCA_036785325.1 Urophycis tenuis
CAGAGGGTATTCTTCAGGAGAGATACAGGTTCTCATCAGAGGGTATTCTTTAGGAGAGATACAGGTTCTCATCAGAGGGTATTCTTTAGGAGAGATACAGGTTCTCATCAGAGGGTATTCTTTAGGAGAGATACAGGTTCTCATCAGAGGGTATTCTTTAGGAGAGATACAGGTTCTCATCAGAGGATATTCGCTATTTGATGGTCCTTGTTGGACCTTATGTAGGCAATGCTTCAAAAAGAAGCCGTGCGCTTCCTGTTGCGCTGCAGTGTGTCTGGAGCGGACCTCCTCCCAGTAGTGTTTCACTCTTCTTATTTAGGTAATCAACATTAGATGAAAGGTTAGAGCCTAGCCAGGCGCGTAGAATACGGTGGGGACGGTGGGGACACGTACCTAGCAGTTTTCGTCATGAGTCATTTTGTACCCACCACTTTTTATGAAAGAATCCCCCGTGTGGGACTCGCACCGGTGTCTTTCACCACTACGTCAGTAAATGCAGTCTGAGTTACGTCAAGCTCAACGAAGAGAGATGAACTCTACTCTTACAAGTCGCTTTAGTATGACAGGGTCACAAGCGGACTTTTCACGCGATCATTAGCGGAGTGGTAGTGGTATGACAAGATGCCATAGTGCGTTGAGTAATGGTGCTCCCTGACTCATCCCAAAAACAACAGTCAACAAAGTGAACGTAATGAAACAGTGAAATGCAACCCAACATGTCCTGAACATTCGCCTCCAAACCCTATCTAATAGCAATAAAATGTAATGACACAGAATGCCAGAATGTCGCAATGCATTCTGGGAAACACTCCCCCAACACGTTACAATATCCACGATTTCCTCAGGCAAGTACAAGTTGAACTGATAATACAAGAAAACACAAAAGCATTAACCTAATTTACACAAAATAGAAACAACATTTAATTTGATTTGTGTCCGATGACGAGAGAGAGACGGAGAGAGAGCTAGCACTTTGGTAGAGAGACATAGAGTAACAATAACAGAGAGCGAGCGCCGGTCTCGATAAAGCCGTTAATCAGAGAAATGAAACGTTATTTCTCGATTGTTTCACAGCGGTTACATTCAGCAGGTAGACACGGCCATGAACTGCACCTATCTGAATCACATTATCCAATGAAAAGTATTAGAGCTCTGTGCGTGAGCATAGTCAAGACATCGCGTCTGTGTGTGTGTGTGTGTGTGTGTGTGTGTGTGTGTGTGTGTGTGTGTGTGTGCGTGCGTGCGTGCGTGTGCGTGTGTGTGTGTGTGTCATCATCACATTTTTGTATACATTTTTATTAATTAACATGACCTGCGCGAAAGGGGGAAAAAATGAATGCGCGTCATTGTACCCAGCACTTCTGAAAATGCACTTCCGAATGCGTCTCTGTCCCCAGCACATTTCAAACCAAACCTACGCCCATGAGCCTAGCCTATTGCAGATCATAGGCTACATTCACTTGAAATGATTGAAATGTATGCTTTAAACTTACCACATTGAATTATGTTTTTAGAATAGAATAGAATAGAATGAAATACTGTTGATCCCATCGATTTGTCAAGCCAGGTTTTCTGCTTTAGTTTCAACGTGCATTCCCGTAAAAGGGGCGTAACCCAACGTTATTCACCATGACGTCATGGATCCGACGGAGCGAACACGGGCTGTGTACTTCACTCAGGAGGAGCAAGTAGTCGTTATGAACTCATACCAGGAGTTTAAAAAGACAATAACGGCAAGGGGCAATACTTTTGCCCATAATAAGGCTAGGGAGGCGTGCTGGCAAAAAATAGCTGATTCTGTGCGTAAGTGAAAAGATTCTGCATACCCTAATTGTCTAAAAATAACTATGCCAAATGCAGAATTGTTCGCCATTAATCCCAATAGAGTGCATATGACCTCCAACCTGCTTTATTGTGTAATTTACGGAATTCATTTAAAATACATCCTATATGTAAAAAAGTATTGCATGTGTCGAAAGGTAGTGACGGTGGTGTGGTGGATCAGTATCTGAACTACACACCAGCGACCGGTGTTCATATCTTGCCTGTCCATCATCATGCCTTTTACCCCCATCTAGATTGGGTGTTAGCACAACCATCCGAACATGGGTACAAGTAAGAAAGAAGCACAAAAACATAATTCAATGTGGTCAGTTTAAAGCATACATTTAAATAATTTCAGGTGAATGTAGCCTATGATTTGCAATAGGCTAGGCTCTAACCTTTCATCTGATGTCGATAATAATAATAATAATAATAATAATAATAATAATAATAATAATACATTTGATTTAAAGCGCCTTTCAAAACACACAAGGTCACTTCATAAGGTTGTAAAAATCTCATAAAAATGAAAATAAAAATGAAAAATGAAAAATATCATCAGTGAATCAGTCCATAAGCTTTCTTGAAGAAAAAAGTTTTCAGACTACTTTTAAAGTCAGTCATTGAGTCGGAGTGTCTGATGCAGTCTGGCAGTGAATTCCACAGCTCGGGGGCGATGTAGCTGAAAGCCCTCTCTCCCATAGTGCTGAGGTTTATTTTAGGGACATGCAGCAGGCCTGCTGAGGAGGATCTCAGTGAGCGGGCAGGAGTGTAAGCTTCCAGGAGGTCAGTGAGGTAGGTAGGGGCGTTGTTATGAAGGGACTTATATGCCAGGAGCAGGACCTTGAACTGAATTCTGTAGGCAACTGGAAGCCAGTGTAATTGCATGAGCAATGGTGTTATATGGTCAGTGGATTTGGAGCATGTTATAATCCTTGCTGCAGAATTCTGGATGAGTTGGAGCCGGTGGAGTAGCTTATTTGGGATTCCAGACAGAATGGAATTACAGTAGTCAAGGCGGGAAGTCACATATGCATTGACAAGGACTTCTGCATTCTGCTGGGTGAGCACTGGGCGAAGCCGTGCAATGTTCCTTAGATGAAAAAAGGCACTTCTAGATGTGTTGTTGATGTGTGCACTGAATGACATTGTTTTGTCCAGTATGACACCAAGGCTCTTGACCTGTAATAATAATAATAATAATAATAAATTTTATTTCTAGTGCACTTTTTATCAGCAGATCTCAAAGTGCTACAATGTTAAAAGAGGTTAAAACAAGGTAATGAACATTAGAAATACACTCAGTAACAATAAGACAAGGTTAAAATCAGTTCTTGGCTAGCAGCCATAGGCCTTTCTAAATAAAAAAGTTTTTAGGCCTGTTTTAAAAGAGTCTAGTCTCTGAGTGGCCCTTAGCTGGGTGGGGAGGCTGTTCCATAGCCGTGGTGCAGCCGAGCAGAAGGCTCGATCCCCCATGGTAGAGAGCTTGGTAGTGGGGACTTTGAGGAGCAGGGTGTTTGTAGATCTGAGGGTGCGGGTGGTGGATTGGAAGGTGATGAGTTCTTTGAGATATGTAGGAGAATGTCCGTGGACGCATTTATGGGTGAGTAGCAGAATTTTGTAATTGATCCGGGATGAAACAGGGAGCCAGTGCAGTGATTGAAGAATGGGAGTGATGTGCTCGTGTTTACGGGCTCTCATCAGGACCCTGGCAGCGCTGTTCTGGATGTATTGTAGCTTCTGGATGGTTTTGCCTGGAATCCCGATGAAGAGCCCGTTGCAGTAGTCCAGTCTTGATGAGATGAAGGCATGGACCAGTTGTTCTGCTGCTGGGAGGGATAGAGTGGGACGGAGTCTTGAAATATTGCGGAGATGGTAAAAAGAAGTTTTGCACAGGTGTTTTATGTGGTCGTTGAAGGTCAGGTGGGGGTCAAACCGAACTCCCAGGTTTGTTGCTGAGGCGGAGAGGGGAATGATCTGTCCGTCGAAGGTAAGTTGGGATATAGGTGAGGAGTGAACCTGATGAGGGGTACCAATGAGGAGTGCTTCCGTTTTATTGCTATTTAACTGGAGGGAGTTACCGGTCATCCATGCCTTGATTTCCTCAAGGCAGGAGGTAAGGGATGACAGGGCTGTGGAGGGGTTTGGGGCGGTTTTGATATAGAGTTGTGTGTCGTCAGCATAGCAGTGGAAGGAGAGTCCGTGTTTACTGATGACTTGACCGAGAGGAAGCATGTAGATGGTGAAGAGGATGGGGGCAAGGACTGACCCCTGGGGAACGCCACAGGTGACACGGAGCGGCCTGGACTCACATCCTCCGAGTGAGACATGTTCAGTTCTATTTGAAAGGTAGGAGTTGAACCACTGCAGTGCGTGATCTGTCAGTTGAATCGTGTTGTTGAGACGTTCGAGGAGGATGGTGTGGTCCACGGTATCGAAGGCTGCTGTCAGGTCCAGGAGGATGAGGAGTGATGGTGACCCTGAGTCAGCTGTCATCAGAAGGTCATTTGTCACCCTGAGCAGAGCTGTCTCCGTGCTGTGTGCTGAACGAAAGCCTGACTGAAATTTTTCAAATAGGTTGTTTTGTGTGAGGAAGTCCTGGAGCTGTATGGCAACTGTTTTCTCAAGTACCTTGGACAGAAATGGGAGGTTTGAGATAGGCCTGTAGTTTGCAAGGTTGTCCGGGTCCAGGGAGGGTTTCTTTAGGAGAGGACGAATGACAGCAGCTTTGAGGGCAGGTGGAACATGGGCGGTTTGAAATGAGAGGTTAACTACCTGAGTGATGATTGGGCTGATGATAGAGATGTGTGATTTGAGCAGGGGAGTTGGGAAGGGGTCTAAGCAGCAGGTAGTCGGCTTCATTCCTCTGATGGTTTTCTCGATGTAGCTCTGCTGGACCTCAGAGAAGCAGGGGAGGGAAGGCAGGCACCCCACAAGGTGGATCGGAGCTGGGGGAGAGGGAGAGGACGAGCCGGGCAACATAGAGCGGATGTTGTTGACTTTGGATCTAAAAAAGTCAATGAAGTTATTGCATCGCTCAACTGTAGCTTCAGTCAGAGAGGGTGTTTGTGGCTTCAGGAGGTGATTTATTGTGGAGAAGAGCTTCTTGGAATTTCCTGTGTTTGTATTAATGATGTTGGAGTAGAATGTCGACCGAGCATCTTTTAGGGCCTGGCAATACATTTTTTGATGTTCACGGAAAGCCAGTTTGTGGATGGTGAGCCCAGTGTGCCTGAGTTGACGCTCCAGTGCACGGCCAGCTGTTTTAATTTTCCGTAGTTCTGGTGTAAACCACGGAGCAGAGCGTTGAAACGCGACCTCACGTGTCTTGACGGGGGCATGAGAGTCGAGAACACTGCTCAGAGAGGTGTTGTAGTGCCCCACTAGCTCGTCCACAGTTTCAGAGGCTGGGCAGGTGATAAGCTGGAGGTCTGCGGCCAGGTCCACTGGGACAATCCGTTTCAGATTTCTAAAAGTTATCTGGCGCTTGGGTCTGGAAGGAGGCAGCAGATGTGTCAGAGACATTGAGACGACCTTGTGGTCAGACACCCCGAGGTCATAGACCTCGAGATTCTGGATAGAGGCTGAATTGGTGATGGCCAGATCCAGGGTGTGACCTTTATTGTGGGTGGGAGCTTTGACATGTTGCTGCAGACCAAGACAATCCAGCAGGCTCAGAAACTCTACTGCCAGTGAACAGGAGGGGTTGTCAACATGAATGTTGATGTCACCAGTAATTATAATTTTATTTGACATGGTGCAGAGTGATGTGAGGAGGTCGTGTATTTCAGGGAGAAATTAAGAATTTGGTTTTGGGGGACGGTAAATTAAAAGCAGTGTCATGGAGTGAGGAGGTTTGCATTTGACAGCTAGACACTCCATGGAGGTGAGGTCGGGCAACGGAAGAGGTGAGAGTTCAAGTTCAGTCCGGTGGATAATAAGTAAGCCACCACCTCTGCCTGAGGTTCGTGCTCTCTCCCTGTAGCTGTAGCCAGGGGGGCAGACTTCATTCAGCAGAAGGTGGTCCCCAGGTTTGTGCCAGGTTTCCACTAGACACATGAGATCAAGACCTTTTTCTAAGATATGGTTATGTATGAACAGAGATTTCTTGTTGAGGGCTTGTGTGTTTAGCAGTTCCATTTTGATGGGAGACAGAGCTGGTGGTGAGTGTCTCTGTAGACTCCGCAGCACAGTGTGATCCACTCCGGATTTTCGATGTCGCCTAGTGCTGTTTTCACTACAAGTCCCTACTCCGCCAGCATACTGATGACGTCGCCGGAGTGCGACGCTGTCACCTGTGGACCAGATGGAAGCAACCGTAGCAGGACAGTGCTGGGAGTAAACAAACCTTTTTCGGGCACTCCGATGGACGTAACGGGGTCGGCGTAAAAGTCTGTGCTGTCTGATGGCTGCGATGCATGTTGGAGTGGTGGAGTTGTTGAGACTGAGCAGCTGCAAGGCGGAGTATTTCAACATCGAGCCGGGTGCTGGTAGAGTTAGCCTGGTGCTAGTTGTTAGCCATGCCCAGAGTTGGAAAAATAGCCAGGTGGATGGAAGCATTGACGCTAGCCGGGGATGGTAGTAGTCCTAGGCATAAGGTGAGCCACACCGAGGTACAGTAAGAGGCTGTGTCGTTGGAAGACCTCCCGGCAACACGGCAGCGATGGTCGGTCCGGGTGAGAGTCCCCGTCGGCGGCAGAGCAGAAGCAAGAGCCGGTGTTCGGAGCGATGGCAGCAAGTGGGCACAAAACTCGAGTAAAATCCAGGGATAAAAAGTTTTTCTAGGAAATAAAATCAGGTTGGTCCTGTCGTCTTCGCATAAGGATTACTGGAAGGATTGTTAGTAAAAGCACATTAGTTTGGCATTAGTTTAGGGACGGAGAAGCGGCGAACAACAGACGCCAGCGTCCTCTCCCAGCACTCTGCTGCCGTCAATTCTTTTTTCATCTGTGTCAGTGCACCTGTTTGGAGCAAGGGATGGTGCTGCCATCAACACAAATGGTGAAAGGTTCCATTTTAGCAAGCGCTGATTTGGAGCCAACCACTAGCAGCTCAGTCTTACTGCTATTCAGCTTCAGGTAATTTTGTGTCGTCCATACGTTGATGTCATGGAGGCAGGCAGTAAGTACAGCTGGCGGAAGAGTGGCAGTAGGTTTGGTTGAAAAGTAGAGCTGGGTGTCATCAGCATAGCAGTGAAATTGAACACCATGTCGTCTGAGGATAGTGCCAAGTGGGAGAAGGTAGATGATGAACAACAGAGGGCCTAACACAGACCCCTGGGGCACCCCTCTTGTCACAGCAGTACTCTCAGATTTGTAGCTCAGCATTTGTACGCACTGTGTCCTTCCAGAGAGATAGGAGGTGAACCACTGGTGAGCACTGCCACGCACTCCGATATCAGCTAGACGCTCCAGCAGAAGATGGTGAGAGATGGTATCAAAGGCTGCACTGAGATCAAGGAGAATCAGGATGGAAATAAGTCCATCAACAGCTGCACAGAGGAGATCATTGGTAATCTTAATCATGGCCGTTTCAGTGCTGTGCATTGGACGAAATCCAGACTGGAATGGTTCAAAGAGATCATTGTCCTTCAGGTGATCCTGGAGTTGAGTCGCCACTATTTTCTCAAGCACTTTGGAGAGAAAAGGCAAGTTGGATATAGGCCTGTAATTATTGAAGTTATTAGAATCCAATCCAGGTTTTTTCAGCGTTGGTCTGACAATAGCAGTTTTAAAGGCTGATGGTACGGTGCCAGAGAGAAGAGAGGTGGTAAGTATTGATGTAATCCTCAGAGCAATGGATGGCAGGCAGCTCTTAACCAGGGTTGTAGGAAGAGGGTCCAGCTGACAGGTGGAGGATTTTTTGATGAGGCCACAGATGGTACTTTCAGCAGGGAGACTGAATTCACAGAGTTCATTGTTGTAAGATGGGCCCAGAGTGCTCAGTGAGCATGGTTGTTTCAGCTGAGTAAGTGTGAACATTCTAATTGCTGATGATGACCTAAACAAGAAGAAAACTCAGTGAAACACCCCTGGGAGTGGGTCCGCTCCAGCGCCCTTCACTTTGACGGAGGAGCTGGCCCTCACAAATAATGAAGTGCAGCCGATGATGGCCGGAGTGGCAGGGGGCATGTCTTCTGACCCCACTGCCTCAGTAGGCCTATCCCATGCCTTTGTAGTTGCTATGTATTCATGTAGGCCTATTGGTAAGGAACATGCATCATTGTCTTATCAAATGTGAGATGATTGAGTGTAAATTCATTTGTGTAATTTTAGTTGAAGGCAGCAACATTTTATTGTGGGAGCCGCCGACAGTGGCCTTCAATCTCCAAGAAGAGGTAGCCTATAACTGTCCAAGTGTCGTGTATTCTTCTAAATGTGAGCAGGATTTTGGAAAGAATGGCCTATAATAACTTTCCCTGATTCTATTAGAACATAGACGATGACGAGACTCTGTCGGCCTGTGAGTCCAGGGTGACTATGGAGGGGATTTTTCTTAACAATTCTCAAACCTATAATATGAAATTGCAGAATAGAACATGCCTATTGTGTCACTGACTTAGTTTGTTTCTAAGTTCCTTCTTAAGTTTGTACTCAACCTGTGGGCGTTGCGCTTAACTGTTTCACATCACTCTTCCTTTTGATCATTAATTCTAAAGAGAGATGACACGTTAGATGAGCCTACTGCCTCCTCCATGTCCACCTCCTCATCACCTCCTTCTCGTGGGACAGACGGGGTTTTTTATTTATTTAGTTTCTTCCTTTTGTAAGGTGCGCCACAAGGTTTTGACCGTAAGTGAATGACGATTTTAACCAATCATTTCTATAGGTTGGAACGGACAATATAAGGGCGCTTTATAAGCGCAATTTGGAGTTGGATAATGAGAAGAAACTTCTTGAAATTAAAAAACTGCAGCTTGAGATCCAGCTCCTCGAGAGGGTAGGCCCTATATTTTCTTTGGTTAAGATACACTGACCCTCAGAAATAATGATTTTGTTCTACTTTCACAGCAAATGCACGGCGATTGAACAAATAAACTTCACCAAATGTATTTCCATCCATTGTATTTCTTGTATTCATTCAACAAATGTCCCACCAAAAAACAACAAAAAACAACAACTTATTTCCTAGAGGAAATTGAAATTCAACCAAAAAATCCAAAACTTCAACAAAATGTAGGCTCTGTCTCTGGAGAGACCTGTACTATCCGTGCTCTGAGGTCAACTGGAATTCCTACAAATGGTGACACCATTGTAGAAGGAGGGACTAGGAGGCCGCGCTCAGTTTTAAGTAGCCGATCTAATCGGAAAGTTTAAGTTAGCTGAAAACCTCCCGACCAGGTTTGGTTGCTAGCATAAGTTACCATGGTGATATAGCCACCAGGGGCGGAGCCAGACTTTGTGTACATCCGGGGCTTAGCCCAGAGGGGGGTCTGGGGTTTCTCCCCCATAAAATTTTTAATTTCTAAGATGTGATTTCCTGCATTCTAGTCCTTTTTAGGGTGACCTGCTGGACACTGGAAAATCCTAAATCCCTTCTAATTCATAGCCTACAGTTTCAGTTGCAGAGCCTGCTCAAGATAATACTATTTAATGGAAAGAAACAATAACCATTCGGTTGTCATAACTTCAAAAGCTTAAAAAAGATCTGGGGCTTTTGAAGTGAGATCCGGGGCTTCAGCCCCGAAAGCCACCCCCCTGCTCCGCCCCTGATAGCCACGCTAAAAGAGAGCGACTTTCGTATGACAGCTAACCCAGGCTTTGAGCGCAACATACCTCGCTAACCCACTGACTGAGGTTCGTAGTACACCCCCCTGATCAATATAACCAGTGTAAACCAGATCAACAGAACCAGTGCAAACCAGATCAATATAACCAGTGTAAACCAGATCAACAGAGCCAGTGCAAACCAGATCAACAGAACCAGTGTAAACCAGATCAATATATAACCAGTGTAAACCAGATCAACAGAACCAGTGCAAACCAGATCAATATAACCAGTGTAAACCAGATCAACAGAGCCAGTGTAAACCAGATAAACAGAACCAGTGTAAACCAGATCAATATAACCAGTGTAAACCAGATCAACAGAACCAGTGCAAACCAGATCAATATAACCAGTGTAAACCAGATCAATATAAACAGTGTAAACCAGATCAACAGAACCAGTGTAAACC
>JAXIVH010000056.1:1224837-1226029 GCA_036785325.1 Urophycis tenuis
GTTGTTTACCTGTTGTTTACTTGTTTCTGTAGAATGTGACCCACTATCACGACCACCAAAATGCTGTTGAGTTCAGAGAGAAACTTATCAAGGTAATCACTTATCATTAACTTATATTATCAGTAACTTATCATTAACTAATTGATCAATAACACATCAATCAGCAACCAATAATCCATCGGTTGCCACCTAATCAATGCCCTATCCCACAAAATAGAGAATTCTCGATTTCTATTCATTAAATTATTGTATTTTTTAATGAAGCACAATTTGTTTTTGTGTGTGTGTGTGTGCATGTGCGTGTGTGCGTGTGTACGTGCGTGTCTGTGTGTGTGTGTGTGTGTCTGTGTGTGTGTGTGTGTGTGTGTGTGTGTGTGTGTGTGTGTGTGTGTGTGTGTGTGTGTGCATGTGTGTGTGTGTCTGTGTGTGTGTGTGTGTGTGTGTGTGTGTGTGTGTGTGTGTGTGTGTGTGTAGATGCAGGGACAACGTGGGATCACCAAAGCGATCGGAGAGATTGATATTCTCTTCACTTACCTCGGAGAGTACTGTGTCCAGAACTAGAACACATAGATACTATCCACTGTGTCCAGAACTAGAACACATAGATACTATCCACTGTGTCCAGAACTAGAACACATAGATACTATCCACTGTGTCCAGAACTAGAACACATAGATACTATCCGCTGTGTCCAGAACTAGAACACATAGATACTATCCACTGTGTCCAGAACTAGAACACATAGATACTATCCACTGTGTCCAGAACTAGAACACATAGATACTATCCACTGTGTCCAGAACTAGAACACATAGATACTATCCGCTGTGTCCAGAACCAGAACACATAGATACTATCCACTGTGTCCAGAACGAGAACACAAAGAACGACGTCCACATTTTTATCCATTATTTGTAAAACTAGAACCTAAAATGTTATTTATTTATTTATTGGGGGACAATTTAACTACCTAAATGTTCATATTGACAGGATATTGGTAATTATGTTATTTATTCATAAATTGTGTGCATTTTCGTTTACTACTAAAAGTGATACACTGATTTTTTTGAACAAGCAACTTTCCATGGTGATTTCAACCAATGCTGCATTTTTATCTCCAAATAAATTATTTTTCATATTTATTTCAGTTTGATTTTTACTTTGACGGGAGTTGTTGGTCAGGCAGACAGAC
>JAXIVH010000056.1:1226229-1231229 GCA_036785325.1 Urophycis tenuis
GCAAGTTAAAATAATATATATATATATATATATATATATATATATATATATATATATATACAGTACAGGCCAAAAGTTTGGACACATTTCTGCATTGAACTCCATTATAATCAGCTTCATGAAATAATCACCTGGAATGCTCTACAGTCATTATTAGTGTAAAAAAAAAAAAAGTCAAGATGTGTTGAACACATATGTGATGGATTTGAGAGTTGTTGGCTTTGATTGTCTAATTCAAGGTGATTTTAGAGAATGAATACCAAGTGTGCAATATGCAGCCATCATTACAGAAGTTAAATTCTTTAAAAATTCTAAAAATGTAAACATTTTCTAAAACAAAGCATTGTATTATGATCACATTTACTTGTGTGTGCATGAAAGAGTAAAAAAAGCATTGCGGTTTATATTTTAGGCTCTATAAAACTGCCAACTTTTATTGTGTTCACACATAATTTTGCACACTTGGGATTCTCTCAATAACTTTTTAATTAGAAATTGGAAATGTTTTTCACTGAAGACTAAAATGTTCCCATAGTTGTTGAGCATATCTTGACTGATTTCTGTGCACTCATAATGATCATCGAGCATCCAAGATCATTATTTCATGAAGTTGATTATAATGGAGTTCAATGCAGAAATTAACTGGTCTGTCCAAACTTTTGGCCTGCACTGTATATATATATATATATATATATATATATATATATATATATATATATATATACTGTATATATATGTATATACATCACAATGACATAATACGAGCTTAGCAACTTTTTCTTAAGGTTGTGTTTGAAGGTGAATGCAGAGCGTGAGGTTTTCAAACTTCCATCAAGCTTGTTCCAGATCTGTAGGCCTGGAAAACGTCATTGCTAGTTGCCTCACATCAAAGTTCAAATGCCCTCGGACCAACCTCCATCACTCTATCACTCATCCACCTACTGTATATCTACCTACACCTACGTATCTACCTCCACCTACCTGTCTACCTACACCTACGTATCTACCTCCACCTACCTGTCTACCTACACCTACCTATCGACCTACACCTACTTACACCTAGCTATACATATCTGTCTCTCTACATGTTGTCAGAGCAAGAGAAAGAGCAAACAAGCAAGGAAGAGTGAGAGAGAGAGTGAGACAGAGACAGAGTGAGAGAGCGACCAAGAGTGAAAGCGAGAACAAGAGAAAGAGAACTGAAAGAAAAAGTCTCCACAGAAAGTAATGTGGAATTTCTCTGAATGAGAATGACAACACAATGAATTAAATGACATCACAGCTACATACTTGTGATCTCCAACACACACACATGTACGTACATATGTGTGTGTGTGTGTGTGTGCTGTGAAGTTTGGTGATTTAAAGGAAACATTATACCACATTTTCACACCTCGATCGTCCCACCTCTCTCTCTCTCTCTCTCTCTCTCTCTCTCTCTCTCTCACTCATATATATAGAGCTCATTGCTTCAAATCTTCACTGGCTTTATCTGAACTTTACACTGGACAGACTGACAGACAGGCAGGCAGAAAGAAAGACAGACAGGCAGACAGGCAGACAGACAGACAAAGAGACAGAGATAGACCAAGATAGACAAACTAACTTTATTGTCCTGCCTGGGAATCAAACCTGCGTCCTCCAGCGCTGGTGGGATGGCGTTTGCTTTGGAGAGGGGGATTCGTCTGTCTCTCTGCCTGTCTGTCTGCTTGTCTTTCTGCGTGGTAGCTCCTCACGTTCCTGTCGAGATGACTGAGACCATTGCGACTCTCCTACCACCCAATGTAAGTACTGCTCATACAGTAGTACACCACTACTGTACTATACTATACTGTACTGCACTATACTGTACTATACTATACTGTACTATATTATCCTTTACATCCAGGCCCTGCTAACAGTACCATCATATAGTACTACCACAGTACAATACTACACTACTATTATACTACTATTATAATGTTATATAGTAATGTGCAGATACGGGTCATTAAGGAGCAGGTAGGGGTTAGACAGTACAGAGACAGGTCATTAAGGAGCAGGTAGGGGTTAGACAGTACAGAGACAGGTCATTAAGGAGCAGGTAGGGGTTAGACAGTACAGAGACAGGTCATTAAGGAGCAGGTAGGGGTTAGACAGTACAGAGACAGGTCATTAAGGAGCAGGTAGGGGTTAGACAGTACAGAGACAGGTCATTAAGGAGCAGGTAGGGTTAGACAGTACAGAGACAGGTCATTAAGGAGCAGGTAGGGGTTAGACAGTACAGAGACAGGTCATTAAGGAGCAGGTAGGGGTAAGACAGTACAGAGACAGGTCATTAAGGAGCAGGTAGGGGTTAGACAGTACAGAGACAGGTCATTAAGGAGAAGGTAGGGGTAAGACAGTACAGAGACAGGTCATTAAGGAGCAGGTAGGGGTTAGACAGTACAGAGACAGGTCATTAAGGAGCAGGTAGGGGTTAGACAGTACAGAGACAGGTCATTAAGGAGCAGGCAGGGGTTAGACAGTACAGAGACAGGTAATTAAGGAGCAGGCAGGGGTTAGACAGTACAGAGACAGGTCATTAAGGAGCAGGTAGGGGTTAGACAGTACAGAGACAGGTCATTAAGGAGCAGGTAGGGGTTAGACAGTACAGAGACAGGTCATTAAGGAGCAGGTATGGGTTAGACAGTACAGAGACAGGTCATTAAGGAGCAGGCAGGGGTTAGACAGTACAGAGACAGGTCATTAAGGAGCAGGTAGGGGTTAGACAGTACAGAGACAGGTCATTAAGGAGCAGGTAGGGGTTAGACAGTACAGAGACAGGTCATTAAGGAGCAGGTAGGGGTTAGACGTTGTAGGGAAATAGCGAGAGAAGGGGGCAGCCGGGGTTAAGTCTGCCTAGGATGTCTACGTGTCTGTCTGTCTGCAGGGCCTGTCTAACAGTCTGTCCTCCTGTCTGTCTGCAGGGCCTGTCTAACAGTCTGTCCTCCTGTCTGTCTGCAGGGCCTGTCTAACAGTCTGTCCTCCTGTCTGTCTGCAGGGCCTGTCTAACAGTCTATCCTCCTGTCTGTCTGCAGGCCTGTCTAACAGTCTGTCCTTCTGTCTGTCTGCAGGGCCTGTCTAACAGTCTGTCCTCCTGTCTGTCTGCATGGCCTGTCTAACAGTCTGTCCTTCTGTCTGTCTGCAGGCCTGTCTAACAGTCTGTCCTTCTGTCTGTCTGCAGGGCCTGTCTAACAGTCTGTCCTCCTGTCTGTCTGCAGGGCCTGTCTAACAGTCTGTCCTCCTGTCTGTCTGCATGGCCTGTCTAACAGTCTGTCTTTCTGCAGGGATCTGACGGTGGGCCTTTCATTTTCAACAGAGACTCTATCAACAAGATGGAGGTAGGAACTCTGTCTGTCTGTCTGTCTGTCTGTCTGTCTGTCTCTCTCTCTCACACTCTCTCTGTCTCTCTGTCTCTGTCTCTCTCTCTCTCTCTCTCTCTCTCTCTCTCTCTCTCTCAGGATGGAGAAAAGAGGGTGTTTCTGGGGGAGGTCTTGGAGGTTTACGACAAGCTGATTGGTCAGATGTTGAATCAGCAGCCGGCCAAAAGCCAATCGGAGGGGGCAGGTCTGAAGTACCTACAGCAGGAGGTCCGCCGTCTGAAGAAACAACGGTACCAGAACCAACTGCTGGTCAGAACAGCACTGGAGCAGCTGTCACAAGTGCAGGTATATTACACAGGCATTATAATATACAGGTATATTATATATATATATATATATATATATATATATATATATATATATATATATATATATAGACACAGTATATTATACAGTACATAATACAATATATAATGTGTTATAATATATTATAACACTGTGCTTTCAGACTAATAACTCTGTAGTACAGAGAATGGCATTGTCGGAGCTACCTTGGCTGTACCATGAAGCAAGCTCATTGGGCAGTAGGAAGAGGAGGAGCCTACGACGGGCGGGCCCAAGGAGGAGGGCGT
Source organism: Urophycis tenuis (assembly GCA_036785325.1). NCBI lineage: Eukaryota > Metazoa > Chordata > Actinopteri > Gadiformes > Phycidae > Urophycis > Urophycis tenuis. The sequence continues at coordinate 1,230,206 of JAXIVH010000056.1, forward strand.
GTCCACGTCCTACCTGAAGCATTGTGTCCTCTGCATGATGCTCGCCTGGTCTCAGCAGTTACACAATATGTTTCAATATTTCATTCCTCATTTTAACATATTTTTATAATTATATAAAATGGGATTACTGTTGTAAAACTATATTCTTACCTGATTATTCTATTTATTGCATTTAGTTAGAGAAACTGTAATGAATCAGTATTTAAATTATTTAAATTATTTAAAAATGTGAGGATGTTTATTTATTATTGTTTGATATTTATTGCCTGAAAAACACTGAATAAACTTACCTCCTTGTGGAAGAGTGGTTTGTTTGCAGAGACATAGTGAAGAGAGAAGTACAGGGTTAGTCATCTGGTTAGGGTTGGTCATCTGGTTAGGATTAGGGTTAGTCATCTGGTTAGGGTTAGGGTTAGTCATCTGGTTAGGGTTAGGGTTAGTCATCTGGTTAGGCTTAGGGTTAGTCATCTGGTTAGGGTTGGTCATCTGGTTAGGATTAGGGTTAGTCATCTGAATAGGGTTAGGGTTAGTCATCTGGTTAGGGTTGGTCATCTGGTTAGGATTAGGGTTAGTCATCTGAATAGGGTTAGGGTTAGTCATCTGGTTAGGGTTAGTTATCTGGTTAGGGTTAGGATTAGTCATCTGAATAGGGTTAGGGTTAGTCATCGGGTTAGGGTTAGTTATCTGGTTAGGGTTAGGATTAGTCATCTGAATAGGGTTAGGGTTCATCATCTGGTTAGGGTTAGTCATCTGGTTAGGGTTAGGGTTCATCATCTGGTTAGGGTTAGTCATCTGGTTGGGGTTAGGGTTAGTCATCTGAATAGGGTTAGGGTTAGTCATCTGGTTAGGGTTAGGGTTGGTCATCTGGTTAGGGTTAGTCATGTGTCATCTCCCCTCTCACTCCACCCTCATCACTACCACTGTCAACTCCTCTCTCCTCCGGCCCCTCCCCCCTAAAGCTTGCATCAGTCATCCCTGTACTAAAGAAACCCGGCCTAGATCCTGATTCCCCTAACAACTACCG
>JAXIVH010000056.1:1236229-1295195 GCA_036785325.1 Urophycis tenuis
TCAAGCGTTCTTCTTTAACATTCACTTATTAAATGCATCATGTTACAAACTGCTTGTTTCTAATCAGTAGCATTTATGTGATCAATGTTAGCATATAGCTCACCGAGTACGAAGGCTCTCAGCTTCTGGTCAGTCACCTTCTCAGTGGCCAGACATGGCTGGGGTTCGTTTCTCCACCCATGACCTTCAGAGCAGGAGGGAAAGATGCAGAGCAGGTCTTCTTTCATTTTGAGTGATAGGCTACATTGTGTTAGAAATAACATCATGAATATCATCATGAATACAAATAATATTCAAGACTGTGTAGTTTCTGTTTCAAAAATTGTACGGTTTAATTAAATTTAAGACAAGACTAGACTATAATACAAGATGTCAAATCACCCATTTTCACAACTTTGAAGTGGCCCAACATCATGTGTACTGCTAACTTAGATAAGTACTTCTACTAGCACTTACTCAGCTCCAGTATCCAGGGTCAAGTACAAATAATTAAGTAATTTAAGTCATTCTTTTAAGTAGTTAAAAAAGAATGACAAGAAACGTTAGTCACATCATGTAAAAACATCAGCATACGTTGAGTTCATATTGCCCTTCATGATTACCTCTTTGAGACCAATCAGAACTGGCCCCTTGGCACCCCAGACATCTTCAACACAGAACCTGCATTTTCCAACGTGAGGTCCTAGATAATGTTACTAACCCTTAGTACCTCATCTAACTTAGGATCTAGGTTATGTCACTAAGTATCTAGACAATCCAACTTAGTATCTAGGTAATGTAACTGAATATCTAGGAAATGTAACTAAGTGTCTAGACAATGTAACTTAATATCTAGACAATGTAAATTAGTATCTACATAAAGTAACTCAATATCTAGGTAATGTAATGTATCTAGGTAATGTAACTAGCATCTAGGTAATTTAAGTTATTATCTAGGTAATGTAACTTAATATCTAGATAATGTAACTAAGCATCTAGACAATGTAACTTAGTATCTAGGTAATGTAATTTAGTATCAAGGTATTGTAACTTAATATCTAGGTAATGTAACTAAGCATCTAGACAATGGGGGCGGCAGTAGCTCAGTGGGTAGAGCAGGTGGACAGAGCGGATCGTCCACTAGTAGTGTTGGTGGTTCGATCCCCTTTATCCCCCTCCTCCAACTGTCCACATGTCGAAACCCACAAATGTACTGATTGTAAGTCGCTTTGGACAAAAGCGTCTCCTAAATGCTCCTTTACCCTTTACAATGTAACTTAGTATCAAGTTAATGTAACTTAGTATCTAGGTAATAGTAGGGCCATTATTTCTGGTAGGAGACAAACTGACAGACTGATTTACAGGAAGCCACGCCCCCTTACCACAATAACCCCACCCACAAACCGCCCTGCATGCTGAGCAAGCCCTTGCTGAAACAAACCGATGTCTTTGTTACCGTGGAAACCAGTTACCAAGACCCATGTGTGTATCAGGGAAAATCTGAAAGTTATAAGTCATCATTTCCCCACACATGCAAAAGAGGTGCGTGGGTGTGTGGCAGTTCTGTGAAACGGATCATTTCCTGTTAAAGAGGAAATCAACTGCTCATAGCCCACAAGGTAAAGCTCATTAAAAACACTAAAACACAAAGTACATGTTTAGTTTAAGTAGTAAGAACTGCAGTTTTTCGTTGGCTTCAAGCATTTCAGAAGTCCCACATCAGCTTTTAAAAACAGGGTTAGAGTTAGAGTGGTGACACACTGCTTGGAAGGTGATCCTCAGCAGCACTGCCCCCTGCTGGGGAGAGCTGGTGGAACACTGGGTGGACATCCCTGAGGCACAGGCTGGCCACTGAACACTGCACACATAACTGGAGAGAACTACATACTGCATGTATATACTAACTTAACTTGCCATTTCTTTAGCATTTTACTTTTATCTTTATATAGTGTCTCGTTTATTTCCCATTTTAACTTTAATAGTATACTGTATATAGAATCTTCTTTACCATTCTTAAACTTTCTTTAAGGTTACATTCAAGTTTTAATTTTTAACCAAGCCACTATTTGTTCTTTAGCGAGGACGCCAGTCAGTCTGTGACCCTCAGAGACACCCTGGCCCAGCCTCCTGTCAGTCAGTCTGTGACCCTCAGAGACACCCTGGCCCAGCCTCCTGTCAGTCTGTGACCCTCAGAGACACCCTGGCCCAGCCTCCTGTCAGTCAGTCTGTGACCCTCAGAGACACCCTGGCCCAGCCTCCTGTCAGTCAGTCTGTGACCCTCAGAGACCCCTGGCCCAGCCTCCTGTCAGTCTGTGACCCTCAGAGACACCCTGGCCCAGCCTCCTGTCAGTCTGTGACCCTCAGAGACACCCTGGCCCAGCCTCCTGTCAGTCTGTGACCCTCAGAGACCCCTGGCCCAGCGTCCTGTCAGTCAGTCTGTGACCCTCAGAGACACCCTGGCCCAGCCTCCTGTCAGTCAGTCTGTGACCCTCAGAGACACCCTGGCCCAGCCTCCTGTCAGTCTGTGACCCTCAGAGACCCCTGGCCCAGCCTCCTGTCAGTCAGTCTGTGACCCTCAGAGACCCCTGGCCCAGCGTCCTGTCAGTCTGTGACCCTCAGAGACCCCTGGCCCAGCGTCCTGTCAGTCTGTGACCCTCAGAGACACCCTGGCCCAGCCGTCCTGTTAGTCAGTCTTGGACAGCCTTTTTTTAATGTTATATGACATACTAATGATCTGTTTAATGTGATTTAATGGACTGCATTTGTTATGTTCAAGTAATACACTCATTTTATGTAGGTTCAAGTTGGCATTTGATCAGTAAATATTTCTTAGGTCAGAGCACTGTGAACTGCCTCGGTATCTCTAACCGACAACTGCATCATTATATACCAGGTTATATTAGTGTTTGTTATAATTTTACTACTGCCCTCTAGTGGTTAGACTGCAGTATAACTACTGTCCTCTAGTGGTTAGATTGCAGTATAACTACTGCCCTCTAGTGGTTAGATTGCAGTATAACTACTGCCCTCTAGTGGTTAGACTGCAGTATAACTACTGCCCTCTAGTGGTTAGATTGCAGTATAACTACTGCCCTCTAGTGGAGTCTGTTGGGCCGGGAGCTCTCTACCAATGAGGCGTTTTAAAGCAGTCCTAAAAACCTGGGGCCGTATTACTAAAGATTCTGAGAATCCTCTCAGAGAGCTCCTAACTTAGCCTAAAAATTCCTAGCAAGGAGAATATTCTCAGAGAACTCTGAGCAAGGAATGGACAAAAACTCTTATTTTAGTGAGGAAGTGTGGTTGACCCCGTTGCTAGGTATGACTCATTCTTTTAAAAGACGTGATTGGTTGATCCTAAACGCTGGATAAAAATACACTCTTGGTGATACTGGGCATAGAATGGACCGTGAAATCAATAGACCTAATCATAGAATCTAATCTCTATGAAGCGGTGTTGGGTGGCATTCAAATCTACCACAAGCAGGATTTCTGCACAATCCAATCTGTAGCGTTTAATTAGCTCACTGTCATTAAGTGTTAGGAGAAAGTCTTAAAAGTCCTCCTCCCTGCTCTTGGCAGATTTCACCTTAGGAGCTCTCTTAAGAGCTAAGATTCTTTAAGAATACCTTTTATCTTTACTAGGATTTAGTCTTAACTTCTAGGAGAAGTTCTTAGAAAATGTCATGATTCTAATAATTTTCTTAGAATTTGGCCACTAGGAGCAACTCTTTGTGCAAAGAATCTTTAGTAATACGGCCCCTGATGTTGATTTCATGGTCTCATTGTATCGCAGTGTAACTACTCCAGTGGTTATATTGTATACATATTGTCTAACTACTGCCCCTTAGTTGTTACATTTTAGGATCACAATTAGACACACAACATATCAATCATGCATATTCATTAATAAAGAACAGACAGTTATGGTCAAATGTATATATTTACAGATATAAAGCCACAATACAATGCCACAATGTCCTCTTTCTGTTTTATTTTCATCCTCCAGCTCCATTACAAAAAAGGTATGTTAGCTTCAATTAGCAGGTCCGGAGTTAGCTTAGCGTAGCTGCTGCTAGTACTGCTTGTTTTACTATTTGCTTTTGCCCATTGACATTGTGAACACAGAATGCGTAGTTCCTAAAGCTAAGCTACAGATCGCTTAATCCCAACAGAAAAGATCATGCTGTTACATTGTTCCATGTCTGAAGGTAATGCATTCTGCTAGCCACATGCTAGCTCCCTGACTATAGTCTCAAGTAATGCATTCTGCTAACCACATGCTAGCTCCCTGGCTATAGTCTCAAGTAATGCATTCTGCTAGCCACATGCTAGCTCCCTGGCTATAGTTTCAAGTAATGCATTCTGCTAGCCACATGCTAGCTCCCTGGCTATAGTCTCAAGTAATGCATTCTGCTAGCCACATGCTAGCTGACTATAGGGCTTGAACATCTGCATGGGAGTTTTTGTTGGCTATCTGGACACTTCACAACGAGTAACAACCACCACAGCACCAGTTCTACCACTGACACTCCTATACTCCCACATGGAGGGGATCATCGCCATGTACTACAAACCCTACAGTGTAAAGTAATGCACTCTGCTCACTCTTATACACATGCAGCACCCTAGCAATACACCACTGGCAGCAGCTCCACAAGCCAAAGCCTGGACCTTGACCATCCAAAGCCAATGTTTCAGAAAGCTCAGCATGTGAGTTCTTATGATGACCAACAAGGAAATGAAAAATGTTTCAATGCTCAGAGTTCAAGCTCTAACCAGTTATCCCAGATTAAACCAGAGTCCTACAGAGACATAGTGCAGGTTAGACAAGACTTAGTCCAGCATTGGTCCAGGTAGTCCAGCGTTGGTCCACTTAGTCCAGAGATAGACCAGCGTTGGTCCAGTTAGACCAGAGTTAGTGCAGAGTTAAACCAGAGTTAGACCAGTAAATCCAGGGTTAGTGCAGAGTTGTTCCAGTTAGTCCAAGATTAGATCAGACATAGACCAGTTAGACCACAGTTAGTCCAGGTAAACCAGAGTTAGTGTGATTAGTCCACTTCGACCAGAGTTAGACCAGAGTAAGACCAGAGTTAGTCCAATTAGTCTAGTTAGACCAGAGTAAGACCAGAGTTAGTCTGATTAGTCCAGTTAGTCCGATTAGTTCAGAGTAAACCCAGAGTTAGTCCGATTAGTCCAGTTAGACCAGAGTTAGTCTGATTAGTCCAGAGTAGTCCAGTTGGAACTGTTAGTCCAGAGTAGTCCAGTTGGACCTGTTAGTCCAGAGTAGTCCAGTTGGACCAGTTAGTCCAGAGTAGTCCAGTTGGACCAGTTAATCCAGAGTTGTCCAGTTGGACCAGTTAGTCCAGAGTAGTCCAGAGTTGTCAAGTTGGACCAGTTAGTCCAGAGTAGTCCAGGTGGTCAAGAGTAGTCCAGTTGGACCAGTTAGTCCAGTTGGACCAGTTAGTCCAGAGTAGTCCAGTTGGACCAGTTAGTCCAGAGTAGTCCAGAGTAGTCCAGTTGGACCAGTTAGTCCAGAGTTGTCCAGTTGGACCAGTTAGTCCAGAGTAGTCCAGAGTTGTCAAGTTGGACCAGTTAGTACAGAGTAGTCCAGGTGGTCAAGAGTAGTCCAGTTGGACCAGTTAGTCCAGAGTAGTCCAGTTGGACCTGTTGGTCCAGAGTAGTCGAGTTGGACCTGTTAGTCCAGAGTAGTCCAGTTGGACCAGTTAGTCCAGAGTAGTCCAGTTGGACCAGTTAGTCCAGAGTAGTCCAGTTGGACCAGTTAGTCCAGAGTAGTCCAGTTGGACCTGTTAGTCCAGAGTTGTCCAACCTGAACTAGAGCTTTCTACAAGGAGGCTCACTGAGAGCATTGTGGGAAATGTAGTGAAATGGACGACTATTCATATGGACAGCAACATTCCTCTATCAATATCATCCTCTTCTGGTAACCACAGCCACCATTTTCCTCCTTTTGGCTTTGAATGACTGTTTGGCTTAATATGGCAACAGGTTAGGAATGGCACTGGCTGAGGTCAGAGGTCAGATAATAATGAAGTCAGTAGAAGGTCCAGCTGGAAGAAGTCCTGCTATTTGTTATCAGTCCATAGACACGGGGGACAGAGAGAGAGAGAGAGAGAGAGAGAGAGAGAGAGAGAGAGAGAGAGAGAGAGAGAGAGACAGATGAAGAGAGAGAGACAGAGGGAGAGAGAGAGAGAGAGCATGAGGGTGCATGAGAGAGGTTAGGATTAAAGACTGATACTGTCGTAGTACTGATACTGCTACTAAAAGTCTGTACTTATATTTAAAGTGGTACTACTAGTTAAAGTGTGTATTCAGGGCAATTTCTAGCTTTTTGGGGCCATATGCAAAATGTTTTTTGGATGAACCTATTTTTGGAAACTGTGCCAGGGGATTGAAAACCCTGAGGGCTCCCTAAAGCACCCAGAGGGCTCCCTAAAGCACCCAGAGGGCTCCCTAAAGCACCCAGAGGGCTCCCTAAAGCACCCAGAGGGCTCCCTAAAGCACCCTGAGGGCTCCCTAAAGCACCCAGAGGGCTCCCTAAAGCACCCAGAGGGCTCCCTAAAGCACCCAGAGGGCTCCCTAAAGCACCCAGAGGGCTCCCTAAAGCACCCAGAGGGCTCCCTAAAGCACCCCGAGGGCTCCCTAAAGCACCCCGAGGGCTCCCTAAAGCACCCAGAGGGCTCCCTAAAGCACCCAGAGGGCTCCCTAAAGCACCCAGAGGGCTCCCTAAAGCACCCAGAGGGCTCCCTAAAGCACCCTGAGGGCTCCCTAAAGCACCCTGAGGGCTCCCTAAAGCACCCTGAGGGCTCCCTAAAGCACCTAGCCTAGTGTTAAAGTACACCAGATACATGTTAAACACATGACATTACACTTACATTTAGCAGATGCTTTTGTCCAAAGCGATTTAGAATCAGTACATTTGTGGGGTTCGACATGTGGACAGTTGGAGGAGGGGATTGAACCGCCAACCCTCCAGTTAGGGGACCACCCACTCTGCCCACTGAGCTGCTACTGCCGCCTCTGGGCGGGGCTTCTGTCGCCCGAGAGACTGGGGCAGGGAGGCCAACTTCCCCCAAGCATAATGCTTTAAATCTTACAGTGGTCCTGTTAGTTAAAGTGCTAGTGGTACTCCTAGTAAAAGTGGTAATGCCAGTTAAAGTGCTAGTTAAAGTGCTAGTTGAAGTGGTACTGCTAGTAAAAGTGCTAGTTAAAGTGGCAGTGCCAGTTAAAGTGGTACTGCTAGTTAAAGTGCTAGTTGAAGTGGTACTGCTAGTTAAAGTGGTACTGCTAGTAAAAGTGCTAGATGAAGTGGTACTGCTAGTTAAAGTGGTAATGCCAGTTAAAGTGGTACTGCTAGTTAAAGTGGTAATGCCAGTTAAAGTGGTACTGCTAGCTAAAGTGCTAGTTAAAGTGGTACTGCTAGTTAAAGTGCTACTTAAAGTGGTACTGCTAGTTAAAGTGCTAGATGAATTGGTACTGCCTGTTAAAGTGGTAGTGCTAGTTAAAATGCTAGATGAAGTGGTACTGCTAGTTAAAGTGGTACTGCCAGTTAAAGTGGTACTGCTAGTTAAAGTGGTACTGCTAGTTAAAGTGCTACTTAAAGTGGTACTGCTAGTTAAAGTGCTAGATGAAGTGATACTGCCTGTTAAAGTGGTAGTGCTAGTTAAAGTGCTAGTTGAAGTGGTACTGCTAGTTAAAGTGGTACTGCTGGTTAAAGTGGTACCGCTAGTTAAAGTGCTTGTTAAAGTGCTAGATGAAGTTGTACTGCTAGTTAAAGTGGTAATGCCAGTTAAAGTGGTACCGCTAGTTAAAGTGCTAGTTAAAGTGGTACTGGTAGTTAAAGTGCTAGTTGAAGTGGTACTGCTAGTTAAAGTGGTAATGCCAGTTAAAGTAGTACCGCTAGTTAAAGTGCTAGTTAAAGTGGTACTGCTAGTTAAAGTGCTAGTTGAAGTGGTACTGCTAGTTAAAGTGGTACTGCTAGTTAAAGTGCTAGTTGAAGTGGTACTGCTAGTTAAAGTGGTACTGCTAGTTAAAGTGATAGATGAAGTGGTACTGCCTGTTAAAGTGGTAGTGCTAGTTAAAGTGGTACTGCTAGTTAAAGTGCTAGTTGAAGTGGTACTGCTAGTTAAAGTGGTACTGCTAGTTAAAGTGGTACCGCTAGTTAAAGTGCTAGTTGAAGTGGTACTGCTAGTTAAAGTGCTAGTTGAAGTGGTACTGCTAGTTAAAGTGGTACCGCTAGTTAAAGTGCTACTTAAAGTGGTACTGCTAGTTAAAGTGCTAGTTGAAGTGGTACTGCTAGTTAAAGTGGTACTGCTAGTTAAAGTGGTACTGCTAGTTAAAGTTGTACCGCTAGTGAAAGTGCTAGTTAAAGTGGTACTGCTAGTTAAAGTGCTAGATGAAGTGGTACTGCTAGTTAAAGTGGTAATGCCAGTTGAAGTGGTACTGCTAGTTAAAGTGCTAGTTGAAGTAATACCTCATTAGAGAAGTTGACAGTTTGATTTTTTCCGATCTTTTCCTGGAGCCGGAGTCTTTCTGTTGATCTGCCGGACGAGATCGTAGAAGATCTACACACGTAGACACATGAAACACCATACATCACTACTTTGGTTGAAGGTCTTGTAGTAGAGTCATGTAGAGTCATGTACGACCCAGTGACTCACCAGGTTGACGTTCAGCTTGCTCTTGGCTGACGTCTCCATGAAGGAGCAGGAGGTCCAGGACCGAGCCAGACTCTGAGCCAGCTCCTCCCCCACCACCCGCTCCTCCTCCAGGTCACTCTTGTTCCCCACCAGCACCATGGGCACCTGAACGTACACAAGATATCTCATGTCTACATGATATACACATTGCCTGATGGGAATGTGGGCTGGTGAGGCTGCAGAGGTCAAAGCACACTCCAGCCTGGAGCAGCATCTTCAGGTTCATCACCTAACCCTGTCCATTAAACTCTACACCACCCTGGTCCTGAGGACCCAGGACCAGGTGCTGCAGCCACCTGGGTGGACTGGAGCATCATCATTGTTATCTGGTTCAAAGTTCATTTTTTGGTGGAGGACTGGGCCAGTTAGTACTGCGCCTCCCTCCACAGGGCTGTAGGGGCCCTGGGGGCTCAGGGTTAGCCTTCAGGATTCTTTCTCAAGCCTTCAAACCACACAAAAAACAAGGAAAAGTCACAACAAATGCAGCATCATTTAGCCCCTTGACAATGGGCTTGGCCCAGAAAATCGGATTAGACGATGCAAAACCTTGTGTGTGTGTGTGTGTGTGTGTGTGTGTGTGTGTGTATGTGTATGTGTATGTGTGTGTGTGTGTGTGTGTGTGTGTGTGTGTGTGTGTGTGTGTGTGTGTGTGTGTCCTACATCCTCTGTGTCCTTCACTCGGAGGATCTGCTCCCGGAGGTCAGGGAGGTCATTGAAGGTGGACTGAGCTGTGATGGAGTAGACCAGAGCAAAGCCCTGGCCGTTCTTCATGTACAGATCTCTCATGGCTGTGAACTGTTCCTACAACACACACACAAGAGCCCATCAAAAGCCGTTTCTATAACACACACAGACACTGTACTGTTTCTATAACACACACACACACCTTACTGTTTCTATAACACACACACACACCTTACTGTTTCTATAACACACACACACACCTTACTGTTTCTATAACACACACACACACCTTACTGTTTCTATAACACACACACACACCTTACTGTTTCTATAACACACACACACACCTTACTGTTTCTATAACACACACACACACCTTACTGTTTCTATAACACACACACACCTTACTGTTTCTATAACACACACACACACCTTACTGTTTCTATAACACACACACCTTACTGTTTCTATAATACACACACACCTTACTGTTTCTATAACACACACACACACCTTACTGTTTCTATAACACACACACACCTTACTGTTTCTATAACACACACACACACCTTACTGTTTCTATAACACACACACACACACCTTACTGTTTCTATAACACACACACACACCTTACTGTTTCTATAACACACACACACCTTACTGTTTCTATAACACACACACACACCTTACTGTTTCTATAACACACACACACCTTACTGTTTCTATAACACACACACACACCTTACTGTTTCTATAACACACACACACACCTTACTGTTTCTATAACACACACACACCTTACTGTTTCTATAACACACACACACACCTTACTGTTTCTATAACACACACACACACACCTTACTGTTTCTATAACACACACACACCTTACTGTTTCTATAACACACACACACACCTTACTGTTTCTATAACACACACACACACACCTTACTGTTTCTATAACACACACACACCTTACTGTTTCTATAACACACACACACCTTACTGTTTCTATAACACACACACACCTTACTGTTTCTATAACACACACACACACCTTACTGTTTCTATAACACACACACACCTTACTGTTTCTATAACACACACAGACACTGTACTGTTTCTATAACACACACACACCTTACTGTTTCTATAACACACACACACACCTTACTGTTTCTATAACACACACACACACCTTACTGTTTCTATAACACACACACACACCTTACTGTTTCTATAACACGCACGCAAACACGCATGCATGCACGCACACGCACACACACATCTTACTGTTCCTGCCGTATCCAGAATCTCCAACATGCACTGTTGTCCATCCACCTCCACTTGCTAGAGTGAGACAGAGAGGGAAGGGGAGAGAGAGGGAGGGAGAGAGAGAGACAGAGAGGGAAGGGGAGAGAGAGGGAGGGAGAGAGAGAGACAGAGAGGGAGGGAGAGAGAGAGACAGAGAGGGAAGGAGAGAGAGAGAAGGAGAGAGAGAGACAGAGAGGGAAGGAGAGAGAGAGGGAGGGAGAGAGAGACAGAGAGGGAAGGAGAGAGAGAGAGAAGGAGAGAGAGAGACAGAGAGGTGGAGAGAGAGCCAAAAAGAAAGACACATCAAACACCAAGACCAAAACCCCAGAGGAAGACGTGAAGCCGATGTGGAACGGGCTTTGTAGACCGGGCTCTGTAGACCGGGCTGTAGAACAGGCTCTGTAGACCGGGCTGTAGACCGGGCTCCGCAGACCATTCTGCAGCCCGGTCTACAGCCCAGTCTACAGCCCAGTCTACAGCCCAGTCTACAGCCCAGACTCTGTAGACCGGACTCTGTAGACCGGACTCTGTAGACCGGACTCTGTAGACCGGACTCTGTAGACCGGACTCTACACACCTGGCTGCGTATATCCCCTCCTGTTTGCACCAGCTGCCCTCTAACAGTCAGAACCCTGGAGAACTACAGCTGAATGTTGATTTAGGACTTCAGTATTGTACACCATCAGTGCTACGATTGTCTCTTGTACCAGTACTTGTATTATTATGGATATTTTTGAGTTATTTGTTGGTTATTCATGTCCTTGTTACTCTTTTGCTTATTATCAATATCAAGGAATGTCTTTTTCATGTCAATAAAGCCCTTGAAATATAGAGTCAGCCTGTCTAACCTTCCTGTCACAGTGTCATGTCTTACCTTCCTGTCACACTGTCCTGTCTTACCTTCCTGTTACACTGTCCTGTCTTACCTTCCTGTCACACTGTCCTGTCTTACCTTCCTGTAGGAGTCTTCTATAGTCGGGTCATATTTCTCCACAAAGATTCCCTGGACGAACTGGACCGTCTGTCATGATGGAACGGAATCACATGTAAAAGTAATACAATATTTATTAAGTACATGAATATTAGTTAATAAATAACTATTACTATACTATAACTACTATCACTATCACTATCAATAATATGGGGGCGACAGTGGCTCAGTGGGTAGAGTGGGTGGACAAAGCAGGTCGTCAACCAACCATAGGGTTGCCGGTTCGATCCCATCGATTCCTCTCCTCCAACTGTCCACATGTCGAAGTGTCCTTGAGCAAGACACTGAACCCCAACTTGCTCCCCGGGTGCTGAACATAGCAGCCCACTGCTCCTATGTACCATAGGATGGGTCAAATGCGGAGAACACATTTTGTTCCCATGTCTAAAAAATACTGAGGATGACCAAAGTTGAAACTAATCTAATAATAGTGATAGTAGTACTTTAACAGTGGAACTACAATTCTTATTAGAGTAATACTGTCTATATCAAAGCACTACTATCTTTATTAAAGTACTTTATTAAAGTACTGCTATCTTTATTAAAGGACTACTATCATTATTAAAGTACTGCTATCTTCATTAAAGTACTGCTATCATTATTAAAGTACTACTATCTTTATAATCTACTTGTAGTAACATCATTTACAATTGACAGATATCAGTGGCTTATTTAAAAAGTAGTTTTTGAGTTAGTAAGGAGTTAGTAAGCAGTAAGGAGTTGTTGCTGTTGGTGATTACGTAAGGAATTGGAACTTGTGTTGTAGCTTTTCTCTAGGTAGAGCTAACACATAGTTAGTATTCACTCTCTGCTGTTGTTGCTATTGGTATTGGTGTCCTTGTTGAACAATAGGACTGGAAGAGGCCAATCAAGCTTTGAACAAATAAGTTTCTGCCTCTCAGGTGTAGACAATAGCCTTCATAGGTGGGCGGAGCTATGACTACCCTATTAGCATCTGAACAGATAAATTGCTAGTATTGTTAGCATCAGCTTTAGCGTCAAACTAAGGCCACATCCACACAAAGCCAGATTTAATTTCTCCGTAACGATGGAGTCATTGCTGAAATGCATCTAGCTCTAGAAACGCTGTAGTACATATTCCAGGCCTGTGTGTGGCGCTGTTTCAGCTACAGAGATCCACCGAAAAACAGTTTCATGTTGCAGAGTATGCCTAAGTGACAGATCCCCAACAACATGAAACTACCTAAACCACTCGACAGTCAATAAGTCAAACACAGGCAGTCAATTCATCATCCAACATCTTCCTCTCACGGACCCTGGCGTCCTAACGTGTAAACTAGTTTGCACTGATTGGAAATCGGGTAGACTGTAAATGATCAATTTTGGAATATATATTCAATGTTGTGTGATGTTAGGTCGGCATGATTTCACTTACCCGCCCATTAAATGGTTAATTCGTGGAGACCAATCCAAAAGGAGATAAATAACCATATTTATTATTTATTTTATTTCTAGAGTCATTCTAAAGGCATATCCTCCACATTTATTTCGCTCCAACTCTGGCCGATGACATCATCATTTGCGTTTCTGGTGTTCTCACGAATCCAAAACCTGAAACGTTTTTGACTTTTCCACCCTGGGACCTGGTTTAAAAAATGTGCATTTTCAGGCACCGAAAACGCCGGATCCATCGTTACAGTCAGCCTAAACGCAAAAGACCTTTGCGGTTTCACTCGAAAATCGTCTCCATGTGGATGGGCCCTAAGACCGGTCGAACAAAGACAGCGGAATCCCTCAAGGAAGCTCTCTAGCACTCCGCTAACCCTAACCCTAGTTTATTGCATTGTGTATTGTAGCCATGTGTGTAAGCCCTATTCCAGTCAGGACATCTACCCAACAAACGACGCTGCACCCCTTCCAATCTGCTCTACCCGTCTCTCCCCGTTTGCACTGACCTTGAAGTGATGGGCGGACTCTGGAACTGCCAATCGGCGGTCAAGAAGGCAGACTCCATCTCGTCCTATGCCTGCCTCCAGACCCTCCACTTCCTGGCCCTAACTGAAACCTGGATCACTCCAGACAACACGGCCACTCCGGCTGCCCTCTCTACCGCCTACTCCTTCTCACACACCCCAAGACCCTCAGGGCGAGGAGGGGGGACTGGACTCATCTCACCCATGTGGTCCTACCCGGTGCCTCCCCTGGAACACCTGACCAAATCAGCATTTGAACTCCACGCTGTTGCTGTCACCATTCCTATCAAGCTCTACATTGCTGTAATCTGCTGTCCTCCACGTCCCCTCCATGACTTCTTTGACGAGATGGATGCCCTTCTTAGCTGCTTTCCTGAAGACGGTACTCCGCTGGTTGTCCTGGGCCACTTCAACATCCAACCAGAGAAGTTAAAATCATCTGACTTTACAACCTTTTTACCTCATTTGACCTAACACTCTCTCCTTCTCCTCCTACCCACAGAGCCAGGAACCAACTTGACCTTGTCTTCACAAGGTCCTGCAGTACCCATGCACTCTGTTACCCCACTCCCTGTGTCTGACCATCACTTTGTTGCTTTCGCTCTCCCCTTGAAGTTCCCCTCCTCTGTTCCTCCTACCACCCACCCACCAATGTCATCACCCACAGGAACCTGAAAACCCTCTCCCCCTCCACTCTCTCCTCTGCTGTTCTCTCATCACTACCCCCTCAAATTTTCACTGCTCTCTGCTGAGGAAGCCTCCTCTACCCTGCTGTCTTCCCTCTCATCCTCTTTAGACTCCCTCTGTCCCCTCTCATCCAAACCTGTGCGATCTTCTCCTCCTCCTCCTTGGCTGTCCGAATCTCTGGCTCATAGAACAGAGCTACGGACAGCTGAGAGGAATTGGAGGAAATCAGGCTGTGCTGTGGATCTCTCCCACTACCTGCACCTCCTCTCAGACTTCACCTCCACCGTGTCAGCAGCTAAATCTACATTCTACTCAACTCCTCTGCCTCCAACCCTGGAAAACTGTTTTCCATGTTCTCCTCTCTCCTCAACCCTCCCTCACTCACTGCTGATGATTTTGCCGACTACTTCACCAAGAAGGTGACGGACATCAGCATCTCCGTTACCCCTGCTGCTACCCTCCCTAACCCCACCTCCACAGCTATTCTCCCTCCCCCAGCTCCCGCCTCTGCTAAACTTCACCGTTTTACCCCTCTCTCCGCCGAGGAGGTCCTGAAACTTGGTCACATCCAACCATGCGACCACCTGTCCTCTTTACCCCATCCCCTCCTCCCTTCTCCAGGCAATCTCGAATGACATCCTACCTATCATCACCACCCTCGTTAACTCTTCCCTCACCTCAGGTCTCGTCCCTACACCCAGTCAAACCACTCCTTAAGAAGCCTACCCTCAACATTGCTGACATTCTGAACTACAGACCGGTAACTCTGCTATGATTCCTTTCTAAAACCCTGGAATGTGCAATCACTAACCAACTGTCCCCCTACCACTCAGAAAATGACTTGCTTGATCCCCATCAGTCTGGCTTCAAGACTGCGCACTTTACAGAGACGGTCCTCCTGGCGGTGACCGAGTCCCTTTGTGCTGCCAAAGCCTCTTCCCTCTCGTCGGTGCTTGTTCTCCTCAACCTCTCTATGGCATTCGACACCCTGGACCACCAGACCCTCCTCACCACCCTCGCTGAACTCGGCATTACTGACACTGCGCTAGCCTGGTTCACATCTTACCTTATGGATCGCACTTATCAGTTCACATGGAGCTCGCTAAACACTGGTGTCCCTCAAGGCTTAGTACTAAGACCACTTCTGTTCTCCCTATATACCAAATCTCTAGGCTCTATAATCACATCACAGGGCTTCTCCAATCACTTTTATGGGGACGACACTCACCTGTTCCTCTCCCCCCCCCCCCCCCCCCCAGACACTCTGATTGCAACACGCATCTCAGAATGCTTGGCAGATATCAACTCTTGGACAACTGCACATCAACTCACGCTCAATCTGGCAAAGACTGAGCTTCTCTTCATACCTGAGAAAGACCTCACAGGGTCCTGCTGGTCTCAGTCGAGGGCATCACAGTATCTGCCTCACCAACCGCAAGGAACCTGGGCGTAATAGTCGACAACCAACTGTCCTGCACTGCAAACATCACTGCAGTGACCCACTCCTGTAGATTTGCTCTCTACAACATCCGCAGGATCCGGCCTTTCCTCATGAGGGAAGCGACACAGCTCCTGACCCAAGCACTTGTCATCTCCCGCCTCGACTACTGCAACTCCCTCTTAGCTGGACTCCTTGTAACCGCGATTAAACCTTTGCAGCGGATTCAGAATGCTACAGCATGCTTCGTGCTCAACCAAAACAAATTCACCCATGTGACGCCCCTCTTCCAAGACCTCCACTGGCTTCCTGTAGTGGCGTGCATCAAATTCAAGACGATGCTACCGGCCCACAAAGCTGGGCCGACTGACTCGTCATCACTAAAAGGAAGAAAAGGTTGGGTGGCGAAATCTAACCTCTTCTCTGTTTTGGCACCACAGTGGCGGAACGAGCTCCCTGCCAATGTCAGGACTGCAGAGTCACGCCCCATCTTCCGGAAGAGACTCAAGACTCACTTGTTCAGAGTTCACCTGAACCCTGCATAACCCTACCCTCATGCTCTTATTTGTTGTACGTCTTGGCACTTAGTCAGAGATGTTCTATACTAGCAATGTTTAATCTAGCAATTGAAATGATTGAAGCTTGTTCTGGTGACTTTCTTACTGTATGAGCAGCAATGAAATGTTTCACCTTATGACAAATGTACTCTTTGTAAGTCGCTTTGGATAAAACCGTCTGCTAAATACCCTAAATGTAAATGTGTTACATTCAGTATTCAGAGCTGTAATTTAAGTGGTACTAATATCAGTGAAGTAGTAGTATTAGTACTAGTATCAGTGATTCAGGCAGTATTCATGTGTGTAACTCATAGGAATATGCGTGGCTCACCAGGGCAGACTTTCCCACTCCTCCGGAGCCTAAAACCACCAGCTTGTACTCACGCATGGCACCTTTCCTGTTGACACATTGTGATGATTACAAACACATTGATCGGTATGATGTTAGCTGTGGAACAGACCTATGGGGGGTTTTAATATTAACCTGGTCCCCCGACTTAACCTCCTAGCTAACAACTACTAACCTACAAGATAACCACTACGAACCTGCTAGATAGATCACCTACTACCGACCTACTAACTTAGTAGCCAACCACTAACAGCCTATCTGACCTATTCTATACTCACCTGCTTGCTTACTACTTCCTACCTATAAGCTAACCACTTCAAACCTACAAGCACCCTGCTACTACTAACCTAACCTACTACTACAGACCTACTAGCCAACTCCTACTAACCTATTTGCTGACATACTATCTAAAACTACTCACCTAGTAACCAACCACTACTAACTTATCCCCACTAACCTACTAGCTAACATCTACTTACCTCTACTAAACTACAAGCTTACACCAATTAACCTACTAACTACCATCTATCTACTAGTCTGCTAACTAACCTCTACAAATATATTAGCTAACTTCTACTAACATACTTGCGTACCACTACTCACCTTCTCTGTAACCACTATTAACACAACTGGCCAACCACAGCTAACTTACTAGCCAAGATTAACTACTAACCTACTAATCATTAATCTACCTCTGCTACCATACTAGCCAGACAACCACTGCTAACCCAATAGCTAACATTATGTACTAGCTAACCACTACTAACCTACTAGGTAAGATCACCTACTAACTCACCAATACCAACCAACTAGCTAACCACTACTACCAATAGCATAACTTACAAGCTGACTACTACTAACCTACTCAATTACCTTGTTTCCAAGGTATTAGCGAACCACAACTAACCTAGTAGTTAGCCACTAGATATTTACTAGCTACCCTGTACTAACCTACTAGCTAACCACAAGGCTACTAATCTACATGCATTAACTACCAGCTAACCACTACTAACTTCTACTAAGCTACTAGGTTACCACTATAAAGCTACTAGCTAACAAATACCAACCTCTACTATCTAACCACTACTAATCTACATGCATTAACTACCACCTAGCCGCTATTAACTTGCTACTAGGTTACCACCATAAAGCTACTGGCTAACCACTACTCGACTACTAGCTCCGCCCCTTCAAACAGAGCCGAGTTGAAATGTCGTCGTCATGTTGGGACAGACAGACAGACAGACAACTTTAACTCTTCCATGCAGTGAGGACGTTGTAGTACTAACTCCTCCATACCAAACCGAGCCGGGAGGACGGGTCCTACGCGGTACTATCGGTAAGACTGAGTGGGTGACCGGTTAGTACCGGGTCCGCCCGGCCCACGGTACCACCTACACACTGTAGACTGGACCCGGCACCGACACGGTTCTGGAGAGACCGCTCCGGATCAGTGATGGCTCAGTCTGCGGCAGGTTCCTGGAGAACCACAGCAGAATGTTCGAGAGGACTTACTGTTCTCCACCGGCTCTGCTGCTCCGCTGCTCCTCTCTGGACGGAGCCGCTCCCTACGAGACTGAACCTCGATCTCTCCCCCTCGCTGTCTCTCCCCCTCGCTGTCTCTCCCCCTCTCAGTATCTCTCCCACCATCATCCTCTCTCACATGTGACTTACACCACATCACTAACTTACTTTCTACACATAAGCTCTAAATCTAAATATGCTACACGAGAGCAATTTATTTTTTAAATGTCTCATTTTCCTGATGGTCCCTCAGTGAACGTGTTCAGAGCTACACCTGGTGAGGACAGGATGACTGAGATCCAGCCTCACAACGGTATCTATGGCTCTTTCCTTCAACATCATGCTTCTCTGCCCGGTACACCCAGTCTTGTACTGGGTGCACTGGGAGCTGCCCAGTACACAGTCTTGTACTGGTTATAGTTGAGGTGTCCGGTACACCCAGTCTTGTACTGGTTATAGTTGAGGTGTCCGGTACACCCAGTCTTGTACTGGTTATAGTTGAGGTGTCCGGTACACCCAGTCTTGTACTGGTTATAGTTGAGCTGCCCAGTACACAGTCTTGTACTGGTTATAGTTGAGGTGTCCGGTTAACCCAGTCTTGTACTGGGAGCTGCCCAGTACACAGTCTTGTACTGGGCAGCTCCCAGCGTATGTTGTAGTTAAACAAAGCCAATCTTTAACCAACTCTAGTGAACTGTGCTGCAGGTTCTAAGCCCTAGTGAGCACCGCTGACGTAGTTCCTGCTGTAACAACTAGAAGATACCCTGTTACCAAGGCATGAAGTGAGTAAGTCATCTGTTCCTTTAGCATGCTAATAACGTATACCAAAGTACCTGAAGATGTCTCTTCATCATCATGTCGGCATCTTGGTAACGTCGTCAGCTTCTGATGTTGATCCACCTTTCCTTCCATCAGGATTTAAAAACAGTTTCAGCTTGTGCAGAATGATTTAAAAACCTTCCACCAAACAGCGGTCTCAATTCACCAGGATTAAATGACCATACTGCACATTCATATTCAATAGTCAATAAGAACATCAGACATCATTTACTGCCATTCATCGCTAGAAATAACTTATCCAACACTTAATATCAAATATTAAATCAATAACCGTTAATGTTATCCATATCGACACCTGCAGGAAGAGGACCTTAGATGTCACAATTATGAAGTTAGAGAGCTAACAAACTACGGCGAATGTACGATGGAGCTAGAAGTGAATTGACAAGCTAAGCAATCACTAGCTACCAAACAAGCAGGATATTGACTAGCTGACTAGTAGTGAATTGATTTAAACAGAAACACAACGGACATAAATCAGGCAGAAATGGACCTCTTTATTGAATTGGTGATAAACAAGAACACTCCTGATCACAGCAGAGCTAACACGGCTAACCACAGCCAACCGTAGCTAACAAAGATAACCACAGCTAACGTCAGCTAACCGTAGCTAACTTCAGTCAACTTAACTTCCACTAACCACAGCATAGAGACAGAGCACGTGGTCTGGTCTGGTCTAGTCTAGTCCGGTCTGTCTGTGAGTGCAGAGTCTAGTCTGTGTCGTCTATCTCTGGTCTATTCTAGAGGTGTCGTCTGTCTCTGGTCTGGTCTAGAGGTGTCGTCTGTCTCTGGTCTATTCTAGAGGTCTAGTCCGTTTCTGGTCTGGTCTAGAGGTGTAGTCTGTCTCTGGTCTGGTCTAGTGTGTAGAGTGTTCTGTTATCTTTTGCTCTGGTCTTGACAGTGATGGGAGATGAACCAAGTCTCTTCTAGTGTGCTAGAAGGTGCTCCCAGGCGATGGGGTCCAGCCTGTCATCCAAGCATACTATTGGAAGCCAGCCTGTTGAACAGAGCAAGCCCTTCTCCCATTGGCTGCCAGGTCGAAGGCAAGCCACAACCATTGGTGAATTTGATCGCATGCCCACTGTCAGTCACTCCACAGTGGCCAATCAGGTTGAGGCACCTGCAGTACTCTCTGGAATTAGAAAAAAACAACAAACCCCAAAATAAACAAGGAACATCAGCCAATCAGCCGGCATCCTGAAAGAAAATGGGAGGAGCTTCCACGCTTTGATTTCCTGTTCCTGTTTGTCCATGCGGAACTCCTCCTGCTGCAGTGCATCGTGGGAAACCAGCGCAAGGAGAGTAGAACAACAGACGGTGTGTGTGTGTGTGTGTGTGTGTGTGTGCCTGTGTATATGTGTGTCTGTGGTGCATGATGGGAGCTGTAGTCTCCTTAACTAGTGTCCATGGACTCCATGTTGGCTGAGGTGGAGTCTCGCTGTATGGAGTCAAAGATGGCAGCCAGCTCCTGGTTGGAGGAGATCTGGGACTGGAACTCTGCCATGAGGGGAGACTTCTCAGCCTCAGGGATGCTGAGCAGGGCCACCACGGCGCGCATGGCCGACCGCTTCAACTCATCCTGCTTCTCAAACTCCTGCTTCACTGAGTTGGCCTTGACCTACACACACACACACACACACACACACACACAGTTGTAGAGGTGTGTGCACAGTGTTTGACAGGGTGGGGTAAAATGGACACAGCATAGTGAGGCAACACTGCATGAAGTCAGGGCCGACAGGTGGAGACCTGAAACATTCCAGGTCTAACAGCTGCTGGTGCCAACAGCTGGACCCTACCTTGTATATTCAGTGTGTTACAACCCACCCTGATGGCACCGCCCTCCTGGTACCACGGAGTAGCTCACTGGTACATGTGTGTGTGTGTGGTGGTGCAGGTGTGTGTG
This sequence comes from Urophycis tenuis, assembly GCA_036785325.1. Classification (NCBI taxonomy): domain Eukaryota; kingdom Metazoa; phylum Chordata; class Actinopteri; order Gadiformes; family Phycidae; genus Urophycis; species Urophycis tenuis. Next base: position 1,257,147 of record JAXIVH010000056.1, read on the forward strand.
TACTTTGGTGGTGCAGGTGTGTGTGTGTAGTGGTGCAGGTGTATGTGGTGGTGCAGATGTGTGTGTTTGTGTGGTGCAGGTGTGTGTGTGTGTGGTGGTGCAGGTGTGTGTGTGTGTGTGTGGTGCAGGTGTGTGTGTGTGTGGTGCAGGTGTATGTGGTGGTGCAGGTGTGTGTTGTGTGTGGTGGTGCAGGTGTGTGTGTGTGTGTGGTGCAGGTGTGTGTGTGTGTGGTGGTGCAGGTGTGTGTGTGTGTGTGGTGCAGGTGTGTGTGTGTGTGGTGCAGGTGTATGTGGTGGTGCAGGTGTGTGTTGTGTGTGTGGTGGTGCAGGTGTGTGTGGTGGTGCACGTGTGTGTGTACCTTGGTGGTGCAGGTGTGTGTGTACCTTGGTGGTGCAGGTGTGTGTGTGTGTGGTGGTGCAGGTGTGTGTGTGTGTGGTGGTGCAGGTGTGTGTGTGGTGGTGCAGGTGTGTGTGTGTACCTTGGTGGTGCAGGTGTGTGTGTGTGTGGTGGTGCAGGTGTGTGTGTGGTGGTGCAGGTGTGTGTGTGTGTGTGTGTGTGTGTGGTGGTGCAGGTGTGTGTGTACTTTGGTGGTGCAGGTGTGTGTGTGTGTGGTGGTGCAGGTGTGTGTGTACCTTGGTGGTGCAGGTGTGTGTGTGTGTGGTGGTGCAGGTGTGTGTGTGGTGGTGCAGGTGTGTGTGTACTTTGGTGGTGCAGGTGTGTGTGTGTGGTGGTGCAGGTGTATGTGGTGGTGCAGGTGTGTGTGTGGTGGTGCAGGTGTGTGTGTTTGTGTGGTGCAGGTGTGTGTGTGTGTGTGTGTGGTGCAGGTGTGTGTGGTGGTGCAGGTGTGTGTGGTGGTGCAGGTGTGTGTGTGGTGGTGCAGGTGTGTGTGTGTGGTGGTGCAGGTGTGTGTGTGTGTGTGGTGGTGCAGGTGTGTGTGTGTGTGTGTGGTGGTGCAGGTGTGTGTGTGTGTGTGGTGGTGCAGGTGTGTGTGTGTGGTGGTGCAGGTGTGTGTGTGTGGTGGTGCAGGTGTGTGTTGTGTGTGTGGTGGTGCAGGTGTGTGTTGTGTGTGGTGGTGCAGGTGTGTGTGTGTGTGGTGGTGCAGGTGTGTGTGGTGGTGCACGTGTGTGTGTACCTTGGTGGTGCAGGTGTGTGTGTGTGGTGCAGGTGTGTGTGTGTACCTTGTAGGGGTTGCATGACTTCAGATTTTTTAAAGTCGACTCTAATGTGATGAAAGTCGAGTCGACGTCGACTAGTCGCTGATGACGTCATTCATATTTTTCGTCATAATCAAAATCACAGGAGGGAATGTTTTGCAACGACCTGTATTAATTGACATGTACGCCATGTACAATAAAAAAGAAACAGCTCGACAGCAACCGCATCCATTCTTTTTATTTTCTTCGAAAGAAACGCGCAGAATAAAAGCGGAAGCGCAGTATAAAAAGCGGGAGCGCTCCACACACTAGGAAGTCGTTCCAAACTCCGAACGTTCACGAATGCTAGGCAGCACTCCAGCCTCGACTCCCAAGAACGCTCCATAGGTCGCGACTCACAAGGAAGTGCTCTAGCGAGTCGCAGCCTCCAGTTCGGAACAGGGCCAAAGTCACACGATCGCCAACTAGTTGACGTCACACGCAAAACGTCATTGTAGTTCTTAAAGTCGACTAGTCGACTAGTCTGTGCAACCTCTAGTACCTTGTGCAGGTGTGTGTGTGTGTACCTTGGTGGTGCAGGTGTGTGTGTATGTGGTGGTGCAGGTGTGTGTGTGTACCTTGGTGGTGCAGGTGTGTGTGTGTACCTTGGTGGTGCAGGTGTGTGTGGTGGTGCAGGTGTGTGTGTGTACCTTGGTGGTGCAGGTGTATGTGGTGGTGCAGGTGTGTGTGGTGGTGCAGGTGTGTGTGTGTACCTTGGTGGTGCAGGTGTATGTGGTGGTGCAGGTGTGTGTGGTGGTGCAGGTGTGTGTGTGTACCTCGGTGGTGCAGGTGTATGTGGTGGTGCAGGTGTGTGTGTGTGTACCTTGGTGGTGCAGGTGTGTGTGTGTACCTTGGTGGTGCAGGTGTGTGTACCTCGGTGGTGCAGGTGTGTGTGTGTACCTTGGTGGTGCAGGTGTGTGTACCTCGGTGGTGCAGGTGTGTGTGTGTACCTTGGTGGTGCAGGTGGCTCTGAGCGGCTCCACCAGGCGGTCCAGTCTCTGCAGGACAGCGCTGGAACACAGACAGGACAGCCTGGCCAGCATCAGGAAGGTCAGCATCTACACACAGTACAGAACCACTGTTAGGGTCTCCTATACACACACTGGCCCTCATTTATCAAACCAACGTAGAAATGAGCGCAAATCTGAACGCATGATTCAACTTACGATAGGACCCACGTGAGATTTACCAAACGTATCGTATCACACCAATCCCAGTGTACGAAGGAGCTTGGTGTTGATAAATACGGCGGCTGAGATCGATCGTAATTAACGTAACACGCCCCTATAAAAGAAGTCTCGCCCCTAACTTTTACGACATGGAGAAACATCCAACGGCAAAGAAGCAGCAGTTTTTTTCAGAAACAGAAATGGAGACACTCGTGTCACTTGTTGATGATTTTATACTGTTTACAGCCTGTTTCTGTTAGTGTTAGTAACCGTTTACTACCTCGACGATCACTACTTCCACCTGCACTGTTTACTGTCACTTTAATAACTACCGTTAATTACCGTCACTTTAATAACTACTGCCACGTTTCATGTTTTTCAATTTTGCACTCTGCACCTTATTCTGCATTTCTGCATTTCAACCCGCACCTTTATCGCTCATTTGCACTTCTGGTTAGAACGCCAACTGCATTTCGTTGTCCCTGTACTTGTACTCTACACAGTGACAATAAAGTTGAATCTAATCTAATCTAATTAAGGGCAAGCAAAAAAACGCTATATGGAAACAAATCACTGCAGTCAACAGTGTGTCCCATGTTCAGCGGGCTACGGAAGAGGTAAATAATTAATTGAATACTTAATTAAATGTAAAATTGGTGTTAAATTGATCCATCTTAAAACATTTCACATTTGACCTATAGGCTATTGTTTGCATTGCGTTAAAGTTATTTTATTCTGAATAAGGTGAAGAAAAAGTTGTCCGACTCTTGCGGACATACTAGTCTCGCCACTGTTCGCACTCGAAAAAGTTGCGTACACGAGCTCAGACCTGACGTGAGATTTCATCGCAGCCTGCGCTCACGTTCAAATTGATAAATGCCAAGCTCAACGTGGAAATGAGCGTACGTCCATTTTACGCCCGTTTTCTGTCGTACGCTCGTTTGATAAATGAGGGCCAATGAGAGAGAGGTAGAGAGACATTTACAGAGATAAGAGAGAGAGAGAGAGAGACGTAGGGTCTCCTATACACACAAAGTGAGAGGTAGAGAGACATTTACAGAGATAGAGAGAGAGAGACGTAGGGTCTCCTTTACACACAATGAGAGAGAGGTAGAGAGACATTTAGAGAGAGAGAGAGACGTATGGTCTCCTTTACACACATTGAGAGGTAGAGAGACATTTAGAGAGATATAGAGAGAGAGAGACGTAGGGGGGTAGAGAGATATATATATAGAGAGAGAGAGACGTAGGGGGGTAGAGAGATATAGAGAGAGAGACGTAGGGCGGTAGAGAGATATATATAGAGAGAGAGAGAGACGTAGGGGGGTAGAGAGATATAGAGAGAGAGAGACGTAGGGCGGTAGAGAGATATAGAGAGAGAGAGACGTAGGGCGTCAGAGAGATATATATAGAGAGAGAAAGACGTAGGGGGGTAGAGAGATATAGAGAGATATATATAGAGAGAGAGAGAAAGACGTAGGGGGGTGGAGAGATATAGAGAGAGAGAGAGAGAAAGACGTAGGGGGGTGGAGAGATATAGAGAGAGAGAGAGACGTAGGGCGGTGGAGAGATATAGAGAGAGAGAGACGTAGGGCGGTAGAGAGATATAGAGAGAGAGAGACGTAGGGCGGTAGAGAGATATATAGAGAGAGAGACGTAGGGCGGTAGAGAGATATAGAGAGAGAGACGTAGGGCGGTAGAGAGATATAGAGAGAGACGTAGGGCAGTAGAGAGATATAGAGAGAGAGAGAGACGTAGGGCGGTAGAGAGATATAGAGAGAGAGACGTAGGGCGGTAGAGAGATATAGAGAGAGACGTAGGGCGGTAGAAAGATATAGAGAGAGAGAGACGTAGGGCGGTAGAGAGATATAGAGAGAGAGAGACGTAGGGCGGTAGAGAGATATAGAGAGAGAGAGACGTAGGGTGGTAGAGAGATATAGAGAGAGAGACGTAGGGCGGTAGAGAGATATAGAGAGAGAGACGTAGGGCGGTAGAGAGATATAGAGAGAGAGACGTAGGGTGGTAGAGAGAGAGAGAGACGTAGGGCGGTAGAGAGATATAGAGAGAGAGAGACGTAGGGCGGTAGAGAGATATAGAGAGAGAGAGACATAGGGTGGTAGAGAGATATAGAGAGAGAGAGAGAGACGTAGGGCGGTAGAGAGATATAGAGAGAGAGAGACGTAGGGCGGTAGAGAGATATAGAGAGAGAGAGACATAGGGTGGTAGAGAGATATAGAGAGGGAGAGAGACGTAGGGTGGTAGAGAGATATAGAGAGAGAGAGAGACGTAGGGTGGTAGAGAGATATAGAGAAGAGAGAGAGACATAGGGCGGTAGAGAGATATAGAGAGAGAGAGAGACGTAGGGTGGTAGAGAGATATAGAGAGAGAGACGTAGGGTAGTAGAGAGATATAGAGAGAGAGAGAGACGTAGGGTGGTAGAGAGATATAGAGAGGCAGCGGTGGAGACCTTGATGTCGTAGTGGTCCTTCAGGCCGTCCTCTACGTGGTTGAGGAAGGTGAAGATGTCAATGCGGTCCAGACAGCTGTCCAGCAGGGTGTACATGCACTCAAACGCTGCCTTCCTCAGGTCCAGGCCGTCATCCACTGTGTGTTTGAATGGTCCCATCTCCACCTGACACACACACACTCACACGTTGGTCTCGTCCCAGTGCGAGTGCAGTTCGTCATGGAGTCATGGGACCCTCTGAGCAGGCTTGTGATGGGCTCACCTCTCTGATGAGCTCCTTCCTGACGCGGGTCTCGTTGTAGAGGTGAGGCAGGATGGTGTCCAGCAGCTCCCGAATCAGACTGGGTTTATTATGGGCTGCAGAGTTAAACGTTACCAAGGCAACGCGACGCACATTAAGGTCTGGGTCCTCCAGGGTCTTCAGGAAGTCACCTGTCAGCCAATCAGAGAGAATCAGAACATAAAGGGGCATTTAGCAGACGCTTTTGTCCAAAGCGACTTACAATCAGTACATTAGTGGGGTTTGACATGTGGACAGTTGGAGGAGGAGGATCAGGGGGATCGAACCACCGACCCTACGGTGAGTGGACGACCCGCTCTGTCCACCCGCTCTACCCACTGAGCTACTGCCGCAGCTGTGTGTGTGTGTGTTACCTATAGAGTTCTTCAGGAGGGGGTCTATGGGCTGCGGCTGGTCAGAGATGGTGAATTTAACGGCTGTTACTACAGAGCTTCTAGCATAGGAGGAGCCTGAAACACACACAGACACACAACCACACACACAGGTTTTTTGAAGGCAGACCAACAGTAGGTTGGGTGAGTTACTTTTGACGCTTCATTTGTCGTGGATACATGACTACAAACATTTGTTAAAATACAAATCACACATTGCATACATACAGTACTCCACAGGTGTCAGCGTTAAGGCTGGGTTATGCTTCGTTTATGCTTCCGCGTCGACGCAACGCTGGGGGGTTGCGGAACCTTTACGGACCCTTTACGTCCTTGACGGGCAACTCCCAAAATCCTAGACGCGCATCGAGGCGACGCAACCCCAACGCAGCGGCTTTGGCTGTGATTGGTCCGCGAGCTACATTCACTGGGGACCGCTTTTCCGGTTTCCACTCTTAAACACCGCCACGGTGTAAACACAGCCTTGATAAATGCTTCGAATGATTGGCGACAACATATATATATATATAACTTTTGCCTTCATTTCTGTAAACTTTTTTTAACTCGCTAGTAATCCGTATGTAATGACCAGAATGGTCATTCTGGTCCCTCTATTGGTGTGGCAATGAATTGCATTTCGAGACGTAAACCCCACGCAATCCCTCCGCAGAAGTATCACGGGCTCATGACGGCGTCCGAGCAACGGCGTGGCCATTGCGTGATCACGACGCAATCCCTACGCAGAAGTATAAACCAGCCTTTAGTACACAGCCCCTACAGGCAGAACACCTAAGGCCCTCTCAGGACTGAAGACTACACTGGGTGCATCAGGGTGAAGCAGCCTCCTCAACACAGAGGGCCGAGATCAACGCAATGCAGAGAAGGTAGGGTGGACTGGGACAGCCTGAGGGCCTCTGAAGCTGATCCTTAGAGATGTTCTGGTACTATTTCAGCAGGCTGGATGAGTCATGTCCAAGTCCAGGCAGGCTTTTCACATCTATTGGGTCAACTGGCTGCTGATTGGCCAGAAAAAGTGAGCCTGCTGAAAAATCCTAGAAAATGATTTTTCTGTTTCTCTGAGCCTCAGTCACTGTAGCCACCAAATCAGTGTGTGTGCCATCATGTTACAGTTCTGTGACTTGCACCAGTGTGTTGGCACACCAGTGTATTGTGCATGTGTGTGTTGGTGCAGCAACACACTGGTGGAAGCAGCTGTACAGCAGTGTGTCGGCGCACCAGTGTGTCGGTGCACCAGTGTGTACAGCAGTGTGTCGGTGCACCAGTGTGTACAGCAGTGTGTCGGTGCACCAGTGTGTACAGCAGTGTGTCGGCGCACCAGTGTGTACAGCAGTGTGTCGGTGCACCAGTGTGTACAGCAGTGTGTCGGTGCACCAGTGTGTACAGCAGTGTGTCGGTGCACCAGTGTGTACAGCAGTGTGTACAGCAGTGTGTCGGTGCACCAGTGTGTACAGCAGGGGGCTCTGACCTGACAGCAGGTATCCCTTGAGGCGAGGCAGCAGGGTCTCGGGGTCGATCAGGGTCAGTTTCCCAAGACATTCAGCCACCACGTTGCGTGTCCCCTCCTCCTGGCACTCACAGTGTTTGAGCAGCAGAGACCAGACAGACTCCACGTAGGGCTTCAGCCCAGCTACTGTCGAGGAGCCTACAGCACAACACAGATAACACATCACCACCGCACACAGACCGTAAACACATAGACACAGTGCAGAAAGTATTCAGACTCCTTCTCCTTTTTCACTTTTTGTTATGTATGGTCCTTATGCTACAATTATTAAAATGCATTTTCTCCTCATCAACACTCAACACCCCATAATGACAAAGCCAAAACAGAATTTTTGATATTTTAGCAAATTTATTAAAAAGGAAAAACTGAAATATCCCATTGCCAGTATTTAGACCCTTTGCTATGAAATTTAGCCCAGGTGCCTTCCATTTCTCTTGATCATCTTTGAGATGTTATGGGGAAGGCTACAAAAAATATCTGCTGCATCGAAGGTTCCCAAGAGCACAGTGGTCTCCACAATTCTTAAATGAAAGAAACTTAGAACAACCAGAACTCTTCATATAGCTGGCCAATCCAAACGGGGGTGAAGTTAGAAGCTAACTTCACCCCCGTTTGGATCCTAAGGAATATACTGGGCCAAGCTACATGCTATCAAAGTAGCGTTGCGCGCCAGAGCGATCGAGTGCACGCACGAAAGTGAGAGAGGTATGTATCAACTCATCTAAGATCAGGGAAGAACGTAGTTCAGTATGGACAAACGGTGGCGTTTTGCTTTAAGATGGAGATAGTTGACCTATTATCTCTTTAACATAGAAAGTTTACCGATTATCTCTTTAAGATAGATGGTTTACCTATTATCTCTTTAACATAGAGTTTACCGATTATCTCTTTAAGATAGATGGTTTACCTATTATCTCTTTAAGATAGATGGTTTACCTATTATCTCTTTAACAGAGATTTTACCGATTATCTCTTTAAGATAGATGGTTTACCTATTATCTCTTTAAGATAGATGGTTTACCTATTATCTCTTTAACATAGAGTTTACAGATTATCTCTTTAAGATAGATGGTTTACCTATTATCTCTTTAAGATAGATGGTTTACCTATTATCTCTTTAACATAGAGAGTTTACCGATTATCTCTTTAAGATAGATGGTTTACCTATTATCTCTTTAACATAGAGAGTTTACCGATTATCTCTTCAAGATAGATGGTTTACCTATTATCTCTTTAAGATAGATGGTTTACCTATTATCTCTTTAAGATAGATGGTTTACCTATTATCTCTTTAACATAGAGTTTACCGATTATCTCTTTAAGATAGATGGTTTACCTATTATCTCTTTAACATAGAGAGTTTACCTATTATCTCTTTAAGATAGATGGTTTACCTATTATCTCTTTAATATAGAGATAGTTTACCTATTATCTCTTTAAGATAGATGGTTTACCTATTATCTCTTTAAGATAGAGATAGTTTACCTATTATCTCTTTAAGATAGATGGTTTACCTATTATCTCTTTAAGATAGATGGTTTACCTATTATCTCTTTAATATAGATGGTTTACCTATTATCTCTTTAAGTGAGTGCAGCAGCAGATATTGCCGTTTGGGTTGAGATGAAATCTCCTGCAGGACGAAAGGAAGATATTCTGGAAGATTCCCCACAGCGATGCTCCCCAAAGCGTAGGAGGCTGCAGACTTAACCTGGAGGGTCCCGCAGGTAGACAGACAGGTAGACAGACAGGAGGAGAGATAACCATGGTGACAGACAGGTAGACAGACAGAAGGAGAGATAACCATGGTGACAGACAGGTAGACAGACAGGAGGAGAGATAACCATGGTGACAGACAGGTAGACAGACAAAAACAGGAGAATAGAGAGGCAGATGGGTAGACAATTTTAAGATTAGTTTTTGGAAAGACGCTGGCAGACAGGTAGATAAACAGACAGACAGGCTACCTCTTCACTGGTGGAGGAGAAGGCATCTAGGATGACTGTTTTGAGCTCTGGTTGGCTGCTGAGATCCACATGGTGTCCCACCTCGCCCAATGAGAGCAGAGCGAGAAGCCTGATGGAATCAGTGGAGCGACTGTTCTTCACATCCTGTTCGATGACCAATCACAACACAGTTAGATGATCAATGGGAAAACAGCCCCGCCCACCAGTTGGTCAGACAGGTACCTGTATGAACTGTCCAACCACAGCTGGTCCTTCGCGAGGACAAGCAGTGGTGAGGGCAGCTACACACTTGGCGATGGAGCAGTAGGCCTGCTTATGACCCAGAGCTGAACTCTGGGCGTACACTGGCCCCGTCAGCATCCTCAACACATCCATGTAGCCCAGGCCTGCCGTCTCCGTGGTTACCAGGGCCTGGGGCAGACAGACAGACAGACAGACAGCTGAGCATCAACGACAACAGAAAACACAATGTTTTCACGTCATTGGGATGTCCCTGACGGTTAACTCAGGCTAGTCAGTGAAAAGATGCCAAGAAATCACATTCAAATCAGAGGCCAAACATGGTTGGAAAAAACATTGAGTATTACTCAGAGCCTGTGTTATAGCTTGAGATCACAGCTGCATGATGTCATAACGTATTCTTTTCAGCCATAACAAGAACTGAGGCTGACTATGTCAAAGGTGACATGTGTTATCTATAATAAAGTTTCCAGTCTCATGTGTTGAGACCTACAAATCTAATGGAAATGTCCATTACACCATTTCAAATGATGGCCAACTGGGGCATATCAAATCACGTTTTATATTATTTATATTACAGAAGGACTGGTCACTGCTTCAGCTATGTAGCCAGACAGACAGAAAGAAACAGATGGACAGAGAGAGACAGATGGACAGACAGACCTTGTAGAAGTCCAGCATGGCAGCCAGCGCCCCTCCCTGCAGCAGAGGAGACCGGACTAGGACAATGAGCTGGCTGAGGATGGCGCCCCCGCCCAGCTGGCCCAGAGAGGAGGGGTGGGTGTGGGCCAGGGTGGACAGGAAGCTCAGGGCCATCTGGCTCACGTGCATGTCGCTCTCCGAGATGAGAGGGGGAAGTTCAGCCAACACCGCATCCACCATGGCAGGAGTCACCGCCGAGCTGTTCCACACACAACACCTGGTTAACGCTACACCTGGTTAACGCTACACCTGGTTAACGCTACACCTGGTTAACGCTACACCTGGTTAACGCTACACCTGGTTAACGCTACACCTGGTTAACGCTACACCTGGTTAACGCTACACCTGGTTAACTACACCTGGTTAACGCTACACCTGGTTAACGCTACACCTGGTTAACGCTACACCTGGTTAACGCTACACCTGGTTAACGCTACACCTGGTTAACTACACCTGGTTAACGCTACACCTGGTTAACGCTACACCTGGTTAACGCTACACCTGGTTAACCCTACACCTGGTTAACGCTACACCTGGTTAACGCTACACCTGGTTAACCCTACACCTGGTTAACCCTACACCTGGTTAACGCTACACCTGGTTAACGCTACACCTGGTTAACGCTACACCTGGTTAACGCTACACCTGGTTAACGCGAGACCTGGTTAACGCTACACCTGGTTAACGCTACACCTGGTTAACGCTACACCTGGTTAACGCTACACCTGGTTAACGCTACACCTGGTTAACGCTACACCTGGTTAACGCAACACCTGGTTAACGCTACACCTGGTTAACGCTACACCTGGTTAACGCTACACCTGGTTAACGCTTCACCTGGTTAACGCTACACCTGGTTAACGCTACACCTGGTTAACGCTACACCTGGTTAACGCAACACCTGGTTAACGCTACACCTGGTTAACGCTTCACCTGGTTAACGCTACACCTGGTTAACGCTACACCTGGTTAACGCTACACCTGGTTAACGCTACACCTTGTTAACGCTACACCTGGTTAACACTACACCTGGTCCACACCCGGGCTTCGTCCCCATATCCATACTTCCATGAGTACACTTCAACATACAACACTATCCACACTCACTAAGTGCGCAGATTTTCAGATGTTAGTGTTGTTCCAAAACCAATACTCTGTGGTGCACTTACCGGAAATGACAATTTCCGGTAAGTGCGCGTCAGCCGCCACACACACGCGAATCCATTACCCCGGTAGCCTTTTTCAAACTGAGCGTGGCTCAGCCTGGCTCCGCCTCTTCCGCTACGTAGCTAAGATGGCTGCCGTTGAGTATGAAAAGTGTACACCGTTGCACACCTAGCGTACTGACCGTTTTCAGGGCTTCGCTGCGATTGTAATCGGAACACCCTACGTACTCAAACTAAGTATAGTAAGTACGGGAAGTATGGATATCAGAACACGGTCCTAGTTCAGGAGTGGAGCTCCATAAGCTTGAACCTGTAGTAATTAAGAGTGGAGCTCCATGAGATCATACCTGTAGTTATTAAGAGTGGAGCTCCATGAGATCATACCTGTAGTTATTAAGAGTGGAGCTCCATCAGATCATACCTGTAGTTATTAAGAGTGGAGCTCCATCAGATCATACCTGTAGTTATTAAGAGTGGAGCTCCATCAGATCATACCTGTAGTTATTAAGAGTGGAGCTCCATCAGATCATACCTGTAGTTATTAAGAGTGGAGCTCCATGAGATCATACCTGTAGTTATTAAGAGTGGAGCTCCATCAGATCATACCTGTAGTTATTAAGAGTGGAGCTCCATGAGATCATACCTGTAGTTATTAAGAGTGGAGCTCCATCAGATCATACCTGTAGTTATTAAGAGTGGAGCTCCATCAGATCATACCTGTAGTTATTAAGAGTGGAGCTCCATGAGATCATACCTGTAGTTATTAAGAGTGGAGCTCCATGAGATCATACCTGTAGTTATTAAGAGTGGAGCTCCATGAGATCATACCTGTAGTTATTAAGAGTGGAGCTCCATCAGATCATACCTGTAGTTATTAAGAGTGGAGCTCCATGAGATCATACCTGTAGTTATTAAGAGTGGAGCTCCACCAGATCATACCTGTAGTTATTAAGAGTGGAGCTCCATCAGATCATACCTGTAGTTATTAAGAGTGGAGCTCCATCAGATCATACCTGTAGTTATTAAGAGTGGAGCTCCATGAGATCATACCTGTAGTTATTAAGAGTGGAGCTCCATCAGATCATACCTGTAGTTATTAAGAGTGGAGCTCCATCAGATCATACCTGTAGTTATTAAGAGTGGAGCTCCATCAGATCATACCTGTAGTTATTAAGAGTGGAGCTCCATCAGATCATACCTGTAGTTATTAAGAGTGGAGCTCCATGAGATCATACCTGTAGTTATTAAGAGTGGAGCTCCATCAGATCATACCTGTAGTTATTAAGAGTGGAGCTCCATCAGATCATACCTGTAGTTATTAAGAGTGGAGCTCCATGAGATCATACCTGTAGTTATTAAGAGTGGAGCTCCATCAGATCATACCTGTAGTTATTAAGAGTGGAGCTCCATCAGATCATACCTGTAGTTACGCAGCAGGATGTCAAGGCCAGCCAAGGTGCAGAGCTTCAGAGCTCTTTGGTTCTTGCGGAGGAAGGAGGCCAAGATGGGCACAGCGTCGGGTAGGATGGGCCGCAGGTCTACACTCAGCCTGGAGCCTGCTATCAGGGTCAGGGCTGGTGGAACACAAGCATGCTTATATGTACATAATACACACACACATACTCATATACTGTATATATATATACATATGGACACACACATACATTTACATCCTGTATATATACACGCACGCATACAGTATATAATGATATATGATACATTTTGAGGTGAGTTTTGCGTGGCTTGTGGGTGTGGCCCAGTGGGGGTCTGGCCCATTGGGGGTGTGGTCAGCTGTAAGGCTCACCCTTTACTGTGGTAAGCCGGGTGATCTCGTTCTTCAGACGCTCCAGGAAGATTAGCAGGGTTCCAGGCAGCTCATTGGGCAGATGGTCGCCTAGGCAACAGAGACAAACTTCAGACAGGAAGCTACCTCCCAGTGGCATTTGGCTCCTAGCTACAACCTTGATTAGAAATCACGTACATAACGTTGACGGATACATTTTAGTTACCCAAGTTACAGATGATCTGTCCCATGCAGGAAATGGCACGTTCTTTAACTTCCTGGTCGATGTCTGCAGCTTTGAGGCGTTTGATTGTACAGTTAAAAACATCATCGATGTAAGGGGAGGGGTCAAAACTATCCGAGCTCCCCAATTGGCTGTCCAGAGGTCTGATGACCTAGTAGAATAAAACACACCAATAAGAAAACACGTCAGAACAACACTGTTCTGTTCCAAGTAAGGTCCTTAGCTAAAGGACCCTAGCTAAGGGTTAAAGGTCCTTAGCTTAAGGGTTAAAGGTCCATAGCTAAGGGTTAAATGTCCCTAGCTAAAGGGTTAAAGGTCCCTAGCTAAAGGTTAAGGGATGGTTAAATCTTTAAGTAATAAAATGCGCTGTGAGAATATTCATCCAGTTTTTAGACCGCTCACAGCTGAATTCTGACCAATCAGGGCATCTCTTCCGTGATTGGTTGAGAACTTATCTTGCCGGTCAGTGGCAGCTGAGATAAAGTCTTCTCAGTGACAGAGGGAGCAGAGAGTTTCAATTGGTCATTTAGTTTCCAACATTCTGCTGAGTCCTACGTACCCCAAGCGACGTGTACAGTGATTGAATGTGTTCTTACCTTGACCAGCTGCTGCGTTACCAGCAGGGCCTCTGACGTGATTTTATAGAAGGGGTCTCCTACGCAGGCCACCAGGGGCGGCACCAGGGCGGAGACGTGGGGGTGGAAGGCTGTGGCCGGGTGGTTACACAGCACCACGTAGAGACAGGCCAGCGCGTCGATCTTCAGGTTGGAGCTGCTCGACTTGTCGTTCAGAGAGAAGATGATGCCTGCACACAGTAGAGCCATATGCTGTATCTTCATTACCTTCATTCACTGTAACAGACACTCATCACATCATGACAGGGTGAAGCCCAACAGAGCCTGGTTTCACTATCACTATATACAGTACCAGTACTCAGGGGTGGAATCCAACATTTCAATCCATTTAGCCCAGGTGTTTGGTCTGTGTCAGTAGCCATGCAGCCTCCACACCACCAGGTGGTGGTAGTTTGGTTGGTCTGTGTCAGTAGCCATGCAGCCTCCACACCACCAGGTGGTGGTAGTTTGGTTGGTCTGTGTCAGTAGCCATGCAGCCTCCACACCACCAGGTGGTGGTAGTTTGGTTGGTCTGTGTCAGTAGCCATGTAGCCTCCACACCACCAGGTGGTGGTAGTTTGGTTGGTCTGTGTCATTAGCCATGCAGCCTCCACACCACCAGGTGGTGGTAGTTTGGTTGGTCTGTGTCAGTAGCCATGTAGCCTCCACACCACCAGGTGGTGGTAGTTTGGTTGGTCTGTGTCAGTAGCCATGCAGCCTCCACACCACCAGGTGGTGGTAGTTTGGTTGGTCTGTGTCAGTAGCCATGCAGCCTCCACACCACCAGGTGGTGGTAGTTTGGTTGGTCTGTGTCAGTAGCCATGCAGCCTCCACACCACCAGGTGGTGGTAGTTTGGTTGGTCTGTGTCAGTAGCCATGCAGCCTCCACACCACCAGGTGGTGGTAGTTTGGTTGGTCTGTGTCAGTAGCCATGTAGCCTCCACACCACCAGGTGGTGGTAGCACTTCTGTTTATTAACAGCCATGCTTCTGTCTTCATTGTTGTGACATCAATCAAATATAAACAGTGTGACTAGATGTGCAGACTTTGTCCCAAAGTTGATCTTCTCAATGAATCCGTACCTTTGTGGAAAGAAAGGCTTGATATTGCGTTTGATTTGGTGATTCAAAAGCACATCAAATGAAACCCTGAGACTGTGGTACAGAGGGGTGGACTGGATTCAGGGCTCCCATGCAGAATCTGGTTCCTGCCTACTAAGCCCCTTGAATTGACAGAACTTAGATTCAATCAGTTTACAGATCCCTGGATGAACAACATTGAGCAATACTCCCAGTGAGTACATTCACATACTGTATCTAGTTCTTATGCTGTTATCATTATCTTCATTTACTAACAGACACTCTCTCCTCTAAACTACTGACAGAGACACTCCTGCTCTGAAACTGTCTCTTCTTATTGAGCATTAAGTCTGCTCTGTCCACTCTTACATTACAGGGGTATATCACCTGGTATTACATGGGGTATATCACCTGGTATTACAGGGGTATATCACCTGGTATTACAGGGGTATATCACCTGGTATTACAGGGGTATATCACCTGGTATTACAGGGGTATATCACCTGGTATTACAGGGGTATATCACCTGGTATTACAGGGGTATATCACCTGGTATTACAGGGGTATATCACCTGGTATTACAGGGGTATATCACCTGGTATTACAGGGGTATATCACCTGGTATTACAGGGGTATATCACCTGGTATTACATGGGGTATATCACCTGGTATTACATGGGGTATATCACCTGGTATTACAGGGGTATATCACCTGGTATTACAGGGGTATATCACCTGGTATCACAGAGGTGTTTCACCTGGTATCACAGGGGTATATCACCTGGTATTACAGGGGTATATCACCTGGTATTACATGGGGTATATCACCTGGTATTACAGGGGTATATCACCTGGTATTACAGGGGTATATCACCTGGTATTACATGGGGTATATCACCTGGTATTACATGGGGTATATCACCTGGTATTACAGGGGTATATCACCTGGTATTACATGGGGTATATCACCTGGTATTACAGGGGTATATCACCTGGTATTACAGGGGTATATCACCTGGTATTACAGGGGTATATCACCTGGTATTACATGGGGTATATCACCTGGTATTACAGGGGTATATCACCTGGTATTACAGGGGTATATCACCTGGTATTACAGAGGTGTTTCACCTGGAGTTAAGGGGGTAAATTACAGTTACATTTAGGAGAGGCGTATCCAAAGCGACTTACAAAGAGTCAGGGGCGTAAGAACCGGGGGGACGTGTCCCCTCAGATATTGGAGACAGTCGCATTCGTCCCACCCAAAAATTATACCACGGAGAAGAAAAGTTTTGCTTTAATTTTGAAAGCGCAACACAGCGTCCTGTCACCATGTAGGTTGCCTCTCACAATGTAGAAAGATGATGAGTTAATTTATGACATTTCTGTTCAAACCATTAACGGATCTGTCAGGTTTCCCATGTGTCCCCCCCAATGTTAAAGTCATTCCTACGCCGCTGCTAAGAGTACATTTGTCATAAGAAGATGAAACATTTCATTGCTGCTAATACAGCAAGAAAGTCACCAGAACAAGTTTCAAGCATTCCAAATGCTATGTTAACCATTGCTAGAATACAACATCTCTGACTAAGTGCCAAGTTACAAAGAGCAACTATAAAGTGTGCAAAGTGCGGTGACGAATGCTGCGCAAATAACGGCTCGGCGCTGGCGCAGATTACGCTGCGGTCGCAAATGTTAGTAAATGAGGCCCTCTGTGTCTTCATCACTATACACTGTGTCTTCATCACTACACTGTGTCTTCATCACCACACACCGTGTCCCCCAATCACAGATCACTATACTGCCCTATCAGACCAGACAACATACCAGGTATTACAGGGGTGTACCACCTGGTATTACACACACTACCTGATGAGACAGGTGCATCCTACCTGGTACTACACACTACCTGATGAGACAGGTGCATCCTACCTGGTACTACACACACTACCTGATGAGACAGGTGCATCCTACCTGGTACTACACACACTACCTGATGAGACAGGTGCATCCTACCTGGTACTACACACTACCTGATGAGACAGGTGCATCCTACCTGGTACTACACACTACCTGATGAGACAGGTGCATCCTACCTGGTATTACACACTACCTGATGAGACAGGTGCATCCTACCTGGTACTACACACTACCTGATGAGACAGGTGCATCCTACCTGGTACTACACACTACCTGATGAGACAGGTGCATCCTACCTGGTATTACACACTACCTGATGAGACAGGTGCATCCTACCTGGTACTACACACACTACCTGATGAGACAGGTGCATCCTACCTGGTACTACACACTACCTGATGAGACAGGTGCATCCTACCTGGTACTACACACTACCTGATGAGACAGGTGCATCCTACCTGGTACTACACACTACCTGATGAGACAGGTGCATCCTACCTGGTACTACACACACTACCTGATGAGACAGGTGCATCCTACCTGGTACTACACACTACCTGATGAGACAGGTGCATCCTACCTGGTACTACACACACTACCTGATGAGACAGGTGCATCCTACCTGGTACTACACACTACCTGATGAGACAGGTGCATCCTACCTGGTATTACACACACTACCTGATGAGACAGGTGCATCCTACCTGGTATTACACACTACCTGATGAGACAGGTGCATCCTACCTGGTACTACACACACTACCTGATGAGACAGGTGCATCCTACCTGGTACTACACACTACCTGATGAGACAGGTGCATCCTACCTGGTACTACACACTACCTGATGAGACAGGTGCATCCTACCTGGTACTACACACTACCTGATGAGACAGGTGCATCCTACCTGGTACTACACACTACCTGATGAGACAGGTGCATCCTACCTGGTACTACACACTACCTGATGAGACAGGTGCATCCTACCTGGTATTACACACTACCTGATGAGACAGGTGCATCCTACCTGGTACTACACACTACCTGATGAGACAGGTGCATCCTACCTGGTACTACACACTACCTGATGAGACAGGTGCATCCTACCTGGTATTACACACACTACCTGATGAGACAGGTGCATCCTACCTGGTATTACACACACTACCTGATGAGACAGGTGCATCCTACCTGGTACTACACACTACCTGATGAGACAGGTGCATCCTACCTGGTACTACACACTACCTGATGAGACAGGTGCATCCTACCTGGTACTACACACACTACCTGATGAGACAGGTGCATCCTACCTGGTACTACACACTACCTGATGAGACAGGTGCATCCTACCTGGTACTACACACACTACCTGATGAGACAGGTGCATCCTACCTGGTACTACACACACTACCTGATGAGACAGGTGCATCCTACCTGGTACTACACACACTACCTGATGAGACAGGTGCATCCTACCTGGTACTACACACACTACCTGATGAGACAGGTGCATCCTACCTGGTACTACACACTACCTGATGAGACAGGTGCATCCTACCTGGTACTACACACTACCTGATGAGACAGGTGCATCCTACCTGGTACTACACACTACCTGATGAGACAGGTGCATCCTACCTGGTACTACACACTACCTGATGAGACAGGTGCATCCTACCTGGTATTACACACTACCTGATGAGACAGGTGCATCCTACCTGGTACTACACACTACCTGATGAGACAGGTGCATCCTACCTGGTACTACACACTACCTGATGAGACAGGTGCATCCTACCTGGTACTACACACACTACCTGATGAGACAGGTGCATCCTACCTGGTACTACACACTACCTGATGAGACAGGTGCATCCTACCTGGTA
This sequence comes from Urophycis tenuis, assembly GCA_036785325.1. Lineage (NCBI taxonomy): Eukaryota > Metazoa > Chordata > Actinopteri > Gadiformes > Phycidae > Urophycis > Urophycis tenuis. The sequence goes on from JAXIVH010000056.1 coordinate 1,275,776, forward strand.
CTACACACACTACCTGATGAGACAGGTGCATCCTACCTGGTATTACACACTACCTGATGAGACAGGTGCATCCTACCTGGTACTACACACTACCTGATGAGACAGGTGCATCCTACCTGGTACTACACACTACCTGATGAGACAGGTGCATCCTACCTGGTACTACACACACTACCTGATGAGACAGGTGCATCCTACCTGGTATTACACACTACCTGATGAGACAGGTGCATCCTACCTGGTATGAGGACAGGTATGTGCTGGGTCAGGGCTCCCGGGAGCACGGTCACCAGCTCCGTTAGCATGTTGAAGCAACACTGTCTGGTCTTCACGCTCTTCTCCTTCAGCTGGCGGTGGAGGGCCTTCACTATCATAGGAACCTACACACACACACACACACACACACACACACACACACACACACACACACACACACACACACACACACACACACACACACACACACACACACACACACACACACACAGTAGAGCAGCTTCAGCAACACACCTCTTATATGCATCTATGTATAGACCAGGGTAAGATAGCTGTACATATGGATACGATCTGTCCACCTGGTTCTGCAGCATTGTCAGAGGGGTTTCCCCCTGCTCCATGGCATCAGGATCATTTAGCCAGGCCTGGGCCGGTCGGGTTTGTTTCAGCAGAGACAGGAAGGCATGAAACACATCTGCCTTCACATTCTCCTCTCTCTCCTACAAACATTAGGCATCCATTAGTCTGGTCTGGTCCTACACACACACACATCCATTAACCTGGTCTGGTTCTACACACATCCATTAGTCTGGTCTGATAGGGCAGTATAGTGATCTGTGATTGGGGGACACGGTGTGTGGTGATGAAGACACAGTGTAGTGATGAAGACACAGTGTGTAGTGATGAAGACACAGAGGGCCTCATTTACTAACATTTGCGACCGCAGCGTAATCTGCGCCAGCGCCGAGCCGTTATTTGCGCAGCATTCGTCACCGCACTTTACGTTGTATTTATCAAACCCGTACTTCATCAGGCAATCAGCTCCATACTCCGCCCTAGTGTAATTAGCGCACCGTTAAAAGAATGGAGAATGGGTCTGCGTGTGTGCATAACCATGGACGATCCAAGAAAAAGAAAAAAAAAGTTCAGCGACCAGGAAGTGGAGCTATTGGTACATGAAGTGTCGGCCAACATCCAGAATTTGCTCTTACAACAGCTGCCATGTTCTTGTTTACAGGCTCAAGCAAAACCCGCTTCCTGGTTTACACCTGCTTTTATGAGGCGGAGATTTGCGCTCCAATTAGAGTCGCGCACTTCAATACATAATAAGGCGCACTTAACGCGTTACCTCCCAGCTTTTTGCGATTCACTCCCACTTCCCCTGATACACTCCCATTTATGCATATGTATGAGGCGGGATGCGCAACTTGCCTATCGCCTCTTCAGAGGCAGGCTATTTGGCCCGTTGCGCCACGTTAGTAAATACGGTTCCATGTTTTTACGCCTATTTCACCCGCAAATTACGCTAGAAATGGGCGCAATTCTGTTAGTAAATGAGGCCCAGAGTGTGGTGATGGGGACACAGTGTGTGGTGATGAAGACACAGTGCAGTGATAGGGACAGTGTGTGGTGATGGGGACACAGTGTGTGGTGATGAAGACACAGTGCAGTGATGGGGACAGTGTGTGGTGATGGGGACACAGTGTGTGGTGATGAAGACATAGTGCAGTGATGGGGACAGTGTGTGGTGATGAAGACAGTGTAGTGATGGGGACAGTGTGTGGTGATGAAGACACAGTGTGTAGTGATGGGGACACAGTGTGTGGTGATGAAGACAGTGTGTAGTGATGGGGACACAGTGTGTGGTGATGAAGACACAGTGTGTAGTGATGGGGACACAGTGTGTGGTGATGGGGACACAGTGTGTGGTGATGGGGACACAGTGTGTGGTGATGAAGACACAGTGTGTGGTGATGAAGAGACAGTGTGTGGTGATGGGGACACAGTGTGTGGTGATGGGGACACAGTGTGTGGTGATGGGGACACAGTGTGTGGTGATGGGGACACAGTGTGTGGTGATGGGGACACAGTGTGTGTGATGGGGACACAGTGTGTGGTGATGGGGACACAGTGTGTGGTGATGGGGACAGACCTTGAAGCGGGACACCAGGGCGGGGGACACTGAGCGGTAGAACTCAGGCAGCATCTCGTGGCGGCTGGACACCACGGCGTCCAGACACTTAGCGGATGCCCGTCGGACCTTCCAGCTCATGTCATCATCGTCACTGTACTCATCATCACTTCCTGTACACACAACCATGACATCATCATCACTTCCTGTACATACAATCATGACCTCACTTCCGGTTGAGAAGACTTCCAGTCCAAAGAAAAGGCTGATGTTATGTATGATAGTCTCAATCTCAATGTTATGTTAGTGATGTCATGTTGTAAAAGTGACATCATGTTTGTCATGTCTGTTATGTTAGTGATGATGGTAATCACCTTGATAATCCTCATCATTCTGCTCTGCATCCATGGCATTGTCATCTTCATCCTCGTCATCATAGTTATAGTTGGGGTCATAGGTCAGATAGCGCAGACACAGGGATATCACTGTGGAAACGTGGGGGTACACCTCTTTGGGGCACCTAGCAAAAAACATTATTTTTAGTCAGTAAGAATTATTAGTGAGTAAGATTCCTTCATGAACTACATCTCACTGGGGTTAGCAGACAAACTGGAGGCTTCATGAACTACATCTCACTGGGGTTAGCAGACAAACTGGAGGCTTCATGAACTACATCTCATGAAGCCTCACCTGGGCTTCAACTGGCCTTTTGTTTCTTAGTATTTGGGGATTTAGAGGTACAGGAGATTGTTTATTGGTACAGGGGGTGTTTTAGGGTACAAGAGGGTGGTTAAACATACAGTAGAGTAGGGTACAGAATGGTTTTGAGTGCTGTACCTCCTGATAAAAGACTCGAACGCCTGGATGCAGTATTCTCTCAGCTCGTCATCATCTACGTTACAGAACTTCACCACCAGGGGGATGATCTTCTCCAGGTACTCCCCTGGAGACACAGGGATTAATACTGTACATCCTACACCTTTGTACTATATACACCCACATATATATACGCTATGCATACCTTTATATTCTCTGTTTTTCTGCTGCCAATAGAAGATGGGCTGGACATAGTCTTGTTGTGTGCGTGCACACACACACACACAAACACGTCCATCTTCTAATGACAGCAGGAACCACATGCAGAACATAAAGGTTGGTGACAGTCTGTAGTCCATAAAGGTGAAGGTCTACCTATCCGGTGGCCAGCCTGTCTGCTGATGGCAGCAGTACACTGGATGTAGGTCCGGGTGGTGGACATGTTGTCGTTCCTCCCCAGCTCCGCCAGCAGGTGTTCAATCAGGTCGATGAACACCAAGTTACCACAAGACATCACCAGGTGACCCAGTGCCATGATGGTCCTCTGGAACACATCACACACACATTATACACACACACATTACACACACACATTACACACACATTATACACACACACATTACACACACACATTATACACACACACATTACACACACACATTACACACACACATTACACACACATTATACACACACACATTACACACACATTATACACACACACATTACACACACACATTACACAAACACACATTACACACACACACATTACACACACACACATTACACACACACATTACACACACATTATACACACACACATTACACACACACATTACACACACATTACACAAACACACATTACACACACATTATACACACACACATTACACACACACATTACACACACATTATACAAACACACATTACACACACATTACACACACATTATACACACACACATTACACACACACATTACACACACATTATACAAACACACATTACACACACATTATACAAACACACATTACACACACACATTACACACACATTATACAAACACACATTACACACACATTACACACACATTATACACACATTATACAAACACACATTACACACACACATTACACACACATTATACAAACACACATTACACACACATTATACAAACACACATTACACACACATTATACAAACACACATTACACACACATTATACAAACACACATTACACACACATTATACAAACACACATTACACACACATGCACGCACGCACGCACGCACGCACGCACGCCCTACCTTGCGGACTGCCAGTCTGGGGGAGGTAAGCTGTGGCAGAAGACAGCTGAGGATGGAGGGGTGGAAGTTCACAAGGAGTCCCCCTTGTCTGACAGAACAAGAATACCATCATTAGATTCCTACTATAGACCACCATCACAGATACCTACTGTAGACCTCCGTCACACCTGCATACCTTCTGTAGACCACCATCACACCTGCATACCTATTGTAGACCACCATCACACCTACTGTAGACAATCATCACACAAAGATACCATCTACCTGCAAACCATCAAAACTGGTTTCTCTACAGGTAACCAACCATGTAGGCCTGAGCCGTTGGCCTCCAGTAGAGAAACATCTGCTCATATTAACATCTGATAGGTTATCATTCAGTGTTAACAGGGTGATAGGGAAGTGAGATATCTACAGGTAGGTGCTGGTCTCGGTCGAGGGCATTCAAGTTCAAGATTCAAGTAAACTTTCAGTTTTCATGAATGTACAGGCCATAGACAAAAACCGAAATGCCGTTTCCCTCGATCCCTGGTGCTAGACAGCATGCAAATATAAATATAAATATATAAAAATATAAGTATCAAAAAATCTAAATAAAAATACAAAGGTGGTCGCGAGTATGTGCAATTGTAAACAGTAAACAGTAAGAGGTGCAGTATGGGGGTAATAAACAGTAATAGTAATAAATAAACAGTATGGACATAAGCGGTGTGTAAACATAATAAAGAATTACTGATTTACTGATTAAAGTATCGTATACTATAAGTGTAAACAGAGCAGAAAAGTGTAAAGTATGAATAGTGTATAAACAGTTGTAACAGTGTGTAAAAAGTGTATAAAAAGTATAAACAGTACTATGAACAGTGATTTAACAGATTTCTATACATCACAGTATCTGCCTCACCGACCGTTAGGAACCTGGGCGTAATACTCCACAACCAAGTGTCCTGCACTGCAAACATCACTGCAGTGACCCGCTCCTGTAGATTTGCTCTCTACAACATCTGCAGGATCCGGCCTTTCCTCACAAGGGAAGCGACACAGCTCCTGACCCAAGCACTTGTCATCTCACACCTTGACTACTGCAACTCCCTCTTAGCTGGACTCCCTGCAACCGTGATTAAACCTTTGCAGCGGATTCAGAACGCTGCAGCACGCCTCGTGTTCAACCGACACTAATTTACCCACGTGACCCCCCTCTTCCAAGACCTCCACAGGCTCCCTGTAGTGGCTCGCATCAAATTCAAGACGATGCTACTGGCCTACAAGGCTGTCAATGGAACTGCCCCTACCTACTTCAAAACATTAGTGAAACACCACGCCCCTGCTCGAGCACTCTGTTCAACTACCTCAGCTGGTCGACTGGTACCTCCATCACTAAAAGGAGGAAAAGTTTGGATGGCGAAATCTCAACTCTTCTCCGTTCTGGCACCACAGTGGTGGAACGAGCTCCCTGCCAATGTCAGGACTGCAGAGTCACTCCCCATCTTCCGGAAGAGACTCAAGACTCACTTGTTCAGAGTTCATCTGAACCCTGCATAACCCTACCCTCATGCTCTTATTTGTTGTACGTTTTGGCACTTCAATCACTCTTTGTAACTTGGCACTTAGTCAGAGATTTTGTATACTAGCAATGGTTAATCTAGCAATTGAAATGCTTGAACTCGTTCTGGTGACTTTCTTACTGTATTAGCAGCAATGAAATGTTTAATTGAAATTGTTTATGACAAATGTACTCTTTGTAAGTCGCTTTGGATAAAAGCGTCTGCTAAATGCCCTAAATATAAATGTAATGTAATGTGCGACAGGTAGGTGGGTGAGACGTGTACCTGCAGAGCATGTCTGCCATGATGTCGAGGGCCTCCAGCTGTACGGAAACATCCTCCTGCTTAGCAATAGCACTGGTTAGCCTCCCGGTGATCTTCTTGCACACACTGGCCGCTAGCGCAGAGCCTACAGACAGAAGCATCATATTAAAGTGATGGTTCGGAGTAAAATTCACCCTGAGGTAATTTCCACCAATAATCCAGCCAAATACCCCCTAAGATGCATTTTTAGCGACGGTCAATATTGGTCAAGTTTAGGGGTATAAGCCGAATGGCTTAGTACTGGAGTGAATGGTACAGTGTGTATATCTCGTAAATTACCCCACTAATAATGCATGGATTGTTACCCAACTTCTGTAGTAGTACATATAGGGTCTGTACTCACAAAACGAAGCATTTGAAAGTTTGTAAGTACACCAGGAGTTTATTTAAAAGAGCACTTTCCTGATAGCTTCAACTCTCTGCTGCTAACGCTACCGCTGCGTCGACGTCACTTCCGTCTTTCCGGAAAAGTTCGTAAAAGTCCTGTTCAACTATATACAAATAAATGGGAATATAAAATCTAAACTATGTATTTGGGGACTGTCGTACACAAGAAACAATATACATAATATTAAGTATTCAATTATTTCAGTTGGCAATACATTTCGATGGAGTGTTGAATTCACTAACTTTTTCCTTACTTTGCTTTTACGAACTTTTCTGGAAAGACGGAAGTGACCTCAACGCAGCAGTAGCCTTAGCAACAGAGAGTTGAAGCTATCAGGAAAGTGCTCTTTTAAATAAACTCCTGGTGTACTTACAAACTTTAAAATGCCTCGTTTTGTGAGTACAGACCATATATGTACTACTACAGAAGTTGGGTGATCCATGAATCCATGCATTATTAGTGGGGTAATTTACGAGATGTACACACTGTAACATTCACTCCAGTACTAAGCCATTCGGCTGATACCCCTAAACTTGATAAATATTGACCGTCGCTAAAAATGCATCTGAGGGGGTATTTGGCTGGATTATTGGTGGAAATTACCTCAGGGTGAATTTTACTCCGAACCATCACTTTAATCTAGTGAACATTATACAGCTGCTCTAAACACTTACCACTAGAGGTCAGTGTTCTAACCACTAGAGGTCAGTGTTCTTACCACTAGAGGCTAGAGGTCAGTGTTCTTACAACTAGAGGTCAGTGTTCTTACCACTAGAGGTCAGTGTTCTAACCACTAGAGGTCAGTGTTCTAACCACTAGAGGTCAGTGTTCTTACCACTAGAGGCTAGAGGTCAGTGTTCTAACCACTAGAGGTCAGTGTTCTTACCACTAGAGGCTAGAGGTCAGTGTTCTTACCACTAGAGGCTAGAGGTCAGTGTTCTAACCACTAGAGGCTAGAGGTCAGTGTTCTAACCACTAAAGGCTAAAGATTCAATAGATGATTACTATGTATGTATATAGTAAGTTTTAATTTCATTTTATCTATTCTAAGAGCTTTCATAGAACTTTATCTCAATTTAGGTAAATCTATTTATTGTTATTGTTTATATATTGTATATACTGTTTTTATTGCACTCATTTATCCCTCTGTACTGCTGGTCAATGTGAATTTCTCCTAAGGGGGATGAATAAAGGAATATCTTATCTTAAGGTCATTGTTCTTACCACTAGAGGCAGGAGGCAGCTCTCCAATGACAGTCTTGAGGCCAATGGAAGAGATGTCTCTCAGCTGCTCCTTGTCAGACAGCATGTTGGTACAGAGAGTGTCCACTATGGTCTCCACCTGATACTCCTTCACCTTGCTCACCAGAGGTCCAAGGCTGCAGGCCGGAGAACCCACCCAGTCACACATGTTTCTGTACACTATCTTCATTTCCAGAAAAACCTCAAATCAAACATATGATAACCATTTGATCAACAGTGTGTGTGGTGCGTGGACGTGTGTGTGTGTGTGGTGCGTGGACGTGTGTGTGTGTGTGTGTGTGTGTGTGTGTGTGTGTGTGTGTGTGTGTGTGTGTGTGTGTGTGTGTGTGTGTGTGTGTGCGCTTTCTTACCATTTGACAGCCAGGTTCTGAACTTCTCCATTTTTATCTTCCAACAGCTTGAGGATCATCTTCACCACCTGAGAACCATCAGTTGACCCATCAGTCGACCCATCAACAATGACCTGCCCTGATGTCCAGCAGTATTACAGCACCAAGTTACAAAGGGCTTCATTAAAGTACCTACATAAGTACAGTGCTGTTTATGCTGTCATTTACATCTTTTAAAAAGATAAATATCAGGCCCATCATCTAATATGTCAACGTAAATGTACCTTAGTACATTAGTGATAGATACAATGCACTAGTGATACAGTACACTAGTGATACAGTACATCAGTGATAGATACAGTACACTAGTGATAAATAGTAAGACAAGCCCAAACTGTATTAGTATGCATTTAGATGATGGCATAGAGAAACTTGAATAAATTAACATCCTTCATCCAAGTTTCTTAAAAACTAACATTCTGTGACAGATCAGCCATTGACCATTTCAGTCACTCCACAATCTACATAAAAAAACATATTACATATAAACTAAATCAACTAAATAATCAAAATGTATGTTGCGCACTACAAACGCTGACTAACCCAACATATTAAAATAACCATGTCTGCTTGTGTCACTCAGCCAGACTTGCTGTATATTATTTTGAAATAAAAAATGCTTCAACTGATTTTTCAGTGCGTTTTTGGATGGTTTATGAAAGTGACTGTGTGCACCAGTAAGACAGTTGATGAATATATAAATAACATAATGGTAGAATACTGTTGCATCATCTCTCTCAACACATTAGCAGCTTTGATTTGGCAAAGTGAGAAAAAGTCAGCGACTCATCCATGTGTACAGTAACTTAACTCAGTCAGTACGTTTACATGCAGCAAGAAATTCGAATTTCTAATCGTATAAGACATCGTTTGGACTTTTAAAGCGCATGTAAACACCTTAATCCGACCTACTTCGGACATCTCAAAAACGGCATGTATACTCAGCAATCGGATCTGAATCGGATTTTGCATTCTGCGCATGCGCAGTGCCATTCTGCACATGCGCAGCGCCACATAGCGTCCGGAGTCAGCCACGCTCCAGCTGTTAATCCGATTCTCTGAACGGCATGTATACTCGGACAAGTGATCCGGTCTTACGCATGTCATTATCTGATCTGATCAGAAATTCGAATTTCTTGCTGCATGTAAACGTACTGAGGGTCTCATAAGACCACAGGTCCAACACTGTTAACTCAATGTCTCATGAGACCACAGGTCCAACACTTAACTCAATGTCTTATGAGACCACAGGTCCATCACTGTTAACTCAAAGTCTTATGAGACCACAGGTCCATCACTGTTAACTCAATGTCTTATGAGACCACAGGTCCAACACTGTTAACTCAATGTCTTATGAGACCACAGGTCCATCACTGTTAACTCAAAGTCTCATAAGACCACAGGTCCAACACTTAACTCAATGTCTTATGAGACCACAGGTCCAACACTGTTAACTCAATGTCTTATGAGACCACAGGTCCATCACTGTTAACTCAATGTCTTATGAGACCACAGGTCCAACACTGTTAACTCAATGTCTCATGAGACCACAGGTCCAACACTGTTAACTCAATGTCTTATGAGACCACAGGTCCAACACTTAACTCAATGTCTTATGAGACCACAGGTCCAACACTTAGCTCAATGTCTTATGAGACCACAGGTCCAACACTGTTAACTCAATGTCTCAAGGGACCACAGGTCCAACACTTAACTCAATGTCTTATGAGACCACAGGTCCAACACTGTTAACTCAATGTCTCATGAGACCACAGGTTCAGCACCATTAACTCAATGTCTCATGAGACCACAGGTCCATCACTGTTAACTCAATGTCTCATGAGACCACGGGTCCAACACTGTTAACTCAATGTCTTATGAGACCACAGGTCCAACACTTAACTCAATGTCTCATGAGACCACAGGTCCAACACTGTTAACTCAGTCTTATGAGACCACAGGTCCATCACTGTTAACTCAATGTCTCATGAGACCACAGGTCCAACACTGTTAACTCAATGTCTTATGAGACCACGGGTCCAACACTGTTAACTCAATGTCTTATGAGACCACAGGTCCATCACTGTTAACTCAATGTCTTATGAGACCACAGGTCCATCACTGTTAACTCAATGTCTTATGAGACCACAGGTCCAACACTTAACTCAATGTCTCATGAGACCACAGGTCCAACACTGTTAACTCAATGTCTCAAGGGACCACAGGTCCAACACTTAACTCAATGTCTTATGAGACCACAGGTCCAACACTGTTAACTCAATGTCTCATGAGACCACAGGTTCAGCACCATTAACTCAATGTCTCATGAGACCACAGGTCCATCACTGTTAACTCAATGTCTCATGAGACCACGGGTCCAACACTGTTAACTCAATGTCTTATGAGACCACAGGTCCAACACTTAACTCAATGTCTTATGAGACCACAGGTCCATCACTGTTAACTCAATGTCTCATAAGACCACAGGTCCAACACTTAACTCAATGTCTTATGAGACCACAGGTCCAACACTTAACTCAATGTCTTATGAGACCACAGGTCCAACACTGTTAACTCAATGTCTCAAGGGACCACAGGTCCAACACTTAACTCAATGTCTTATGAGACCACAGGTCCAACACTGTTAACTCAATGTCTCATGAGACCACAGGTTCAGCACCATTAACTCAATGTCTCAAGGGACCACAGGTCCAACACCGTTAACTCAATGAGACCACGGGTCCAACATTCAGTAGATTCACTACATCATGAATCATCCTGAACATATCCTGAGCCAGGGTTATACCTGGCTCAGGATGGCCTTTGACAATGCAAAACAGCAAGCATAACAGTTACCTTATTTGACAAAAATCAATGACTATCCTGCAATTAATTACCATTTGATAAAAAATGTATATTAAGCTGGAGTTGAATGAAACCCATGAGTCCATCCTTAAAAATATTCTGGTTTGCCGTAACCCAACAGACCCGGTCAATTCAGGACTGACCCAAATATTATTTTTTCCCTTTGAGTCCGACCGACTTGCCGGTTGTAAGACAGACCTTTTTCTTTTATTCTTCAAGCAACTAATGCAAATACAATAAAACCCTATTAATTATATTTTAGTAAGTATTGTGAATATAAATTGCCTATATACACACGTAGGCTACGTTCTTTCTTTTATATAAAAACCTATGGCGTCATCTATGATTATGTTTACACCATTGGTTTTCGCATGTCACACTATGAACTATACAACACATTCGCTTCTTCATCAATGCTTCACGCTTGTCTGTTATGATGGCTGCGGCTGCAGTAAAGAAAATGTTCACGGTCACAGTTCAGTTATACGGGTTCAGGAACCGTAGCAATACATTTAAAAAATGCATTGAAATATCTCGACACCGCTATAATGTGACATGAAGTTCTGGAAGAACTGTGGCCAGATCTTTACCCATCACTTCTCCCCTCGAGTCTTACAGTGACGTGTTGACTGATGTCAAGGAGACCACTAAACTTTTACGGGTTGGAGACCCAGTCAGTGACATCACGATATGCAAATGTATTTTCATACCGACGTAATCACCATGACCAATTTTTTTTTTTTTAACTTTGAAAAACAACAACAACAACAACTCACCTTCCTCTCGCTGTCGTCATCTAGCTTTATGGAATCCTTCTGGAGCTCCGTCATCAGGTCATTAGTGGCCATGAACCTAGAGAGACAGACAGGTAGATAGACAGCTCGTTAGTGGCCGTGACCCTAAGAGAGACAGACAGGTAGATAGACAGCTTGTTAGTGGCTGTGAACCTAGAGAAAGACAGGTGGATAGACAGCTTGTTAGTGGCCATGAACCTAGAGAGACAGACAGGTAGATAGACAGCTCGTTAGTGGCCGTGAACCTAAGAGAGACAGACAGGTAGATAGACAGCTTGTTAGTGGCTGTGAACCTAGAGAAAGACAGGTGGATAGACAGCTTGTTAGTGGCCATGAACCTAGAGAGACAGACAGGTAGATAGACAGCTCGTTAGTGGCCATGAACCTAGAGAGACAGACAGGTAGATAAACAGCTTGTTAGTGGCCATGAACCTAGAGAAAGACAGGTAGATAGACGGCTTGTGAATGGCCATGAAACTAGAGAGACAGACAGGTAGATAGAGAGCTCGTTAGTGGCTGTGAACCTAGAGACAGACAGGTAGATAGACAGTTTGTTAGTGGCCACGAACCTAGAGAGACAGACAGGTAGATAGAGAGCTCATTAATGGCCATGAACTAGTAGGCCAAAAGATTCTATAGAATCATAGAAATGTAAATGGTCATGTTAGGTACCCCAGTGTGACACCAGGAGGAGCACTAGCAGGACAGCAGGGAAAGGGCCCTAGCAGGAGGAGCACTAGCAGGACAGCAGGGAAAGGGCCCTAGCAGGAGGAGCACTAGCAGGACAGCAGGGAAAGGGCCCTAGCAGGAGGAGCACTAGCAGGAGGAGCACTAGCAGGACAGCAGGGAAAGGGCCCTAGCAGGAGGAGCACTAGCAGGACAGTTGGTTTCATGAACACGCTGCAAGGCTTTGCTTCAAATGAGGACCACCGCATGTCAGCGTTTAAACAAGGGTGACAAGGATCCAAACCTTCCTGCTACTGATGACAACTGAACGGCTGAATCTGGTTGTGGCCCCGGTTCTAGTGGGATCTCTTTCCTCGTGTGCGGATCTGTCCTCAGATTCATGGGGTTTTTCTCCACGTGAGAAAAACACACTGGGGTGAGCTGAGGAGCAACTTCATTGAAACTTTGAACCAAGCAGCTTTTGTTCCCTGGAAGACCTCAAGCCAGCTGACTTCACAACCTTTTACTTGTGCTTATTGGAGTTTTTCTTTTTGAAGTGATGGAGCAAAACTAATGTTTGGATCAAGTGAACCGTTTCAGAAATTAAACACACTTATTGTTTCCACCCTATATGTCCACCCCATAGTGTTTATACTGTCCACCCCATAGTGTTTAAACTGTCCACCCCATAGTGTTTAAACTGTCCACCATAGTGTTTAAACTGTCCACCTCATAGTGTTTAAACTGTCCACCCCGATAGTGTTTAAACTGTCCACCCCATAGTGTTTATACTGTCCACCCCATAGTGTTTATACTGTCCACCATAGTGTTTATACTGTCCACCATAGTGTTTAAACTGTCCACCTCATAGTGTTTAAACTGTCCACCCCATAGTGTTTATACTGTCCACCCCATAGTGTTTATACTGTCCACCATAGTGTTTAAACTGTCCACCTCATAGTGTTTAAACTGTCCACCCCGATAGTGTTTAAACTGTCCACCCCATAGTGTTTATACTGTCCACCCCATAGTGTTTATACTGTCCACCCCATAGTGTTTAAACTGTCCACCCCATAGTGTTTATACTGTCCACCTCATAGTGTTTATACTGTCCACCCCGATAGTGTTTATACTGTCCACCCCATAGTGTTTAAACTGTCCATCCCATAGTGTTTATACTGTCCACCATAGTGTTTAAACTGTCCACCTCATAGTGTTTAAACTGTCCACCCCGATAGTGTTTAAACTGTCCACCCCATAGTGTTTATACTGTCCACCATAGTGTTTATACTGTCCACCATAGTGTTTAAACTGTCCACCTCATAGTGTTTAAACTGTCCACCCCATAGTGTTTATACTGTCCACCCCATAGTGTTTATACTGTCCACCATAGTGTTTAAACTGTCCACCTCATAGTGTTTAAACTGTCCACCCCGATAGTGTTTAAACTGTCCACCCCATAGTGTTTATACTGTCCACCCCATAGTGTTTATACTGTCCACCCCATAGTGTTTAAACTGTCCACCCCATAGTGTTTATACTGTCCACCCCGATAGTGTTTATACTGTCCACCCCATAGTGTTTATACTGTCCACCCCATAGTGTTTATACTGTCCACCCCATAGTGTTTATACTGTCCACCCCATAGTGTTTATACTGTCCACCATAGTGTTTATACTGTCCACCATAGTGTTTATACTGTCCACCCCATAGTGTTTATACTGTCCACCCCATAGTGTTTAAACTGTCCACCTCATAGTGTTTATACTGTCCACCCCATAGTGTTTAAACTGTCCACCCCGATAGTGTTTAAACTGTCCACCATAGTGTTTATACTGTCCACCCCATAGTGTTTATACTGTCCACCCCATAGTGTTTATACTGTCCACCCCATAGTGTTTAAACTGTCCACCCCATAGTGTTTATACTGTCCACCCCATAGTGCTTATACTGTCCACCCCATAGTGTTTATACTGTCCACCCCATAGTGTTTATACTGTCCACCATAGTGTTTACTGTCCACCCCATAGTGTTTATACTGTCCACCCCATAGTGTTTAAACTGTCCACCCCATAGTGTTTATACTGTCCACCCCATAGTGTTTATACTGTCCATCCCATACTGTCCACCCCCACAATGAACCTACAGAGACAGCCTGGTAGATAGACAGGTCATTAGTGGCCCTGAACCTAGACAGACAGACGGGTAGAGAGACGGGTCATAGGTCATTAAGCAGCAGGTAGGCATTACACCAGGGCTCTCCAACGCATCGCTCACAGCCCCTTTACAAGTAGCTGGCCAAAGGGTTCATTATATCCAATCAAATTCATGTCCCGCCCCCTTCTTACGCAAAATGATTATTTGCCAATTAGTTGTCAATCAAACAGTGGTGCTGCTGTCAAGCTTGATGAGTCGGTGGTGATGTGAGATGGGCAGCAGCCGTGGCAGGTACTAACCAGTAAGAGGCTCAAAACATTCTAATTTCATGAAGAGTGGGTAACAGAGTTTGTTTCACAAATGTAACGTGATGTGTTAATGCTAAATGTGAGTTGTGGACACCAACATTCTGTAAATGTTCAGGCAGAGCAAGCTTATTCCATTTGTTTAGGTTGAAATAAGATAAGAGAATAAATGTTCTAAAACATGAGTAGCTCTCGGCCATTTTCATTTAGTAAAAGTAGCTCTCAGAGGAAAAGGTTGGAGACCCCTTGGTTAGACAGTACAGAGACCATTAAGGAAAAGGTAGGAGTTAGACAGGTCATTAAGGGGCAGGTAGGGGCTAGATCGCAAAGAGACAGGTCCGAATGGAGCAGGTAGGAGTTAAGCATTTAACAGGTCATTATTGAGTGGGTAGGGGTAAGACAGTACAGAGACAGGTCATTGAGGAGCGGGTAGGGGTAAGACAGTACAGAGACAGGTCATTAAGGAGCAGGTAGGGGTTAGACAATACAGAGACAGGTCATTGAGGATCAGGTGGGGTTAGACAGTACAGGGACAGGTCATTAAGGAGCAGGTAGGGGTTAGACAGTACAGAGACAGGTCATTAAGGAGCAGGTATGGGTTAGACAGTAAGGAGACAGGTCATTATGGAGCGGGTAGGGGTAAGACAGTACAGAGACAGGTCATTAAGGAGCAGGTAGGGGTTAGACAGTACAGAGACAGGTCATTAAGGAGCAGGTATGGGTTAGACAGTCCAGAGACAGGTCGTTAAGGAGCAGGTAGGGGTTAGACAGTACAGAGACAGGTCATTAAGGAGCAGGTAGGGGTTAGAAAGTACAGAGACAGGTCGTAATAGAGCAGGTAGGGGTTTGGACATCTTGCTCTTAGATGGACATTAGTGATGGAACCCAAGACCTTTCAGATGGTAGTCTAACCTCCAATCCAGATTGACGTGAGAATTATGAGAACCAATAAAGACTTCTCTTTATAGAAGTCTTTATTGGTCTGAAGAGTGCAGTGTTAGAATCTACAGACGGCTCGGGATAGCACTGCTAAGCTAACGGCTACATGTTGTCAACATTAGCTTGCAGCATGACGGGCTACATAGATCGGCATCCGGGCTAACTGCTACTTAATATTAGCAGTTACAACATGTCTTAACCCGCCACTTGCTGAGCGACACGACAGACACCTGACACAGTGCTGGTGTTTGGGTCATGGTGGCTAGCTGCCGTTCATCCAACAGGTGG
Source organism: Urophycis tenuis (assembly GCA_036785325.1). Classification (NCBI taxonomy): domain Eukaryota; kingdom Metazoa; phylum Chordata; class Actinopteri; order Gadiformes; family Phycidae; genus Urophycis; species Urophycis tenuis. The sequence goes on from JAXIVH010000056.1 coordinate 1,291,944, forward strand.
TTAGCTAGCCTAGCTAGCCCCCCACCACCATCAGGCCTGCTGCTAGCAGGCTGCTCGCCGAGCTTCTGGGGTTCGGTCCGTTCACACCTTACTTTCCAGGGTCCGGGGCTTCAGTACCTGAAATCCTTGTCGCTGGACGTCATCTTCTCCAGGAGGTTGGAGATGTGGTACGAGGCGCTGGCCATGCTAGCCGCTAGCTGTTAGCCGTGTGCTAATCAGAGTGTGAGCCGCTACCGCTGGTCGGGACGGAGGACAGGAGCTGGGATCACTCAGTCCGGGTTCAGTCCGTGTTCAGGCCGGGTTCAGTTCGGGTTCAGTCCGGGTTCAGTCCGGGTTCAGTGGTGATAGTCTGGACGAGCTGCGTTGTGGGTTCGCATCCCGCGGAGTCTGGGTGTGTTGGTTTGAATGGAGGGCTGCAGAGGGGCGGGGCCACACAGGTCAAAGGTGAATCTTTCTTCTCAGTGGCTAACCCTAACATGGACAAGAGTTCTGAGTGACTGTCCATCACTAAGGTCCATCACACTGTCACCACACACAGGTTTTAATGGTGCACTAGGTCTCTCCCTCAACTGTAAGGTAGACTTAACTACCACCTATCGCCACTGGCTCTTTTCCTCCTCTGATTGTGTAGACACATTTCTGTTGATTTTTAGTCATTGTATTCGTCTTTTTTTTATTTTTTTTTATTATTATTAATATTTTTAATCCCTGTTTTGGTTCTGAACATTCTGATGGATTTCGCTTTATGGATAAATAATGGAGACTACTTCTTTTTCTTTTTTAGAAAACAGTACATGTTATATAATTTTCTAGACGGATTTCCTGCGTGTTGTACATCCCAACAGAACGTTGAATCAATCCAACAACAGAACATTGAATCCAACAGTGGGCCACACTGAATATAACATGGACGGTACATAGGACGGGTGAACCTACTGGTGTACATTTAAAATTTAGGGCATCTAGCACACGCTTTTATCCAAAGCGACTTACAAAAAGTACATTATCAGAAGAAGGTTAAACATTTCATTTCTGTTAATACAGTAAGAACGTCACCTGAACAAGTTTCAAACATTTCCCTAAATTTTAACTTGGTGTATTGCGTGGCTGCAGCAGAGTCGCCTTGTTAGTCCACAGGTCAGGCCGCTGTGCGCCATCTAGTGGCCAGCTGAACGCCAGCACTCTGAAACCATCATCTGTCTGACCGCTAGACACTGAATAAAACATAGCTCCATTCCAGGAGACCGAAATACCTACGGACATGTTGATATAAACGAGATGTTAATGGAACTTCACACACACACACACACACACACACACACACACACACACACTGAGTCATGTATTGGTTCAGTAGTGGTTCATGTCCCTCAGGCTGTCCCTCCCCCTCCATCTCCCTTTCATCTCCCTCCCTCTATTCATCTCCCTCTCAATTTCTTGCTCTCTCCTCCGTCTCTCCCCCTTTCATCCCTGTAAGGCAAAAGCTCTTTCTAAGCATAAGGCCATCATGTCCTCCATGAGTGATTCAATGTGCGACCTCATTCTAAAGATTTCTATCATAACGTCTGAACGCTGTGCAGGTCACATGTTCATGGGGAATATGAAACTCATGGTTTTAAATCAGTCTGTTAAGGGCTTTAACACACACAGAACCATCTTATTAACCAATAGGTCTGGCTCTTTAAAGGTCCTTGCCATTGGTTATATTTCCGATTTTATTTACTATAAATGTTAGTTTCACTATAATTATTAACTATTATATATATTGTATATACATATACATACACTGTACAATAACAGCCAATAACTTATTACAACAGTCTCCAAGTTTATATTTCATTATATTTCTGTACATTGTTCTTTATCTTGCACTAAAATAATTAGTTTATATTTTTAATTTTTTTTTTTTATACATACATACACTTTTTATTTCTACATTGCATTCATTCTTTGTATTCCAATGCTGCTGATACGTTGTAATTTCCCAGCTTGGGATCAATAAAGTATTTCTATTCTAGTCTATTCTATATATACTATTATATAACTATTACTACTCAAGGCATTAGCATCATAGCACAATATAAAGCATCTAGCTAGAAGGGTTAGGGGTACGAAGCCCTGGGTGAGTCGGGCCTGAAGGCAGTTCCTGGTTCTGCTTCTGATTGGATCTTTCCAGTCCAAAAGTGTGCTGCTGTTCCTGTTTTAGTATCATACTACAGAACTGCTTCCTTACAGGTGGGATCAGACCCATTTTAAAAGGGTTCATTATTATTAATGTTATTATTATTGTTTTTATTATTATTATTGTTGTTGTTGTTGTTGTTGTTGTTGTTGTTGTTGTTGTTGTTGTTGCTGTCATCAAATAGACTTGACCAAAAAACGGATTTCATGTCAAAATAGTAAAACCCAGCTGAAAACCCAGTTGATGATTCTGATTCAAGACTGTGTCAAATTCCCTCTAGTACTATTGATGATGTTGGGCCACCTGATGCAAGCTGCTCCATGAAGGTCACCTCCTGCACTAATGTCACCTGCAGCCTGGCCCAAAACACATGTCCCTCCAGACATTGGGTCCGCTCATGAAGGCTCATTCAGGCCATCCTTTCACAGGTTAAAACCCACCGGGCCATGTTGGTTTCTATGCACAACATGAATGTGTGGTGTGCAGATACATGGACTCTATCCACTGGTTTTCATGATCAAATACACAGCTGAAAAACCATTTACTCATTCACACCTATTAAGTATTTTGTCTTTTGCCAGCTTTTACAATGTTTACTATTATTATTAGTAGTATTAATAACAATAATAATACAAATAATAAGAGATTCAGATGTACTGGTCCTAAAGCTGAATATCAAGACCTCAGACAAAAAGCTCTTCCTACATTACCCATAATGCATTTGGCAGCTAGGACAGAGTAGCAGCTAGTTCAGGTGAGGTGTAGGCCTACAGATTCTACGCAGGAAGACACCCAGGTGAAGGGTGGCTGGTACTCTGAGCTCTGAGCTGTTAGACCTGTGGAAAACGCTCCATGCAGTGCATTTGAGTTCAATAGAAACTGAGAAGCCTGAGACTGAGGGCTTATACCTGAATTAGACTGCATGATTAGACCCCATTTTTCTTTTTTAGGAAATGGCTGGATGGGTGATGAAGGGGGCTACAGTATGAGGAGTTATCTTCAAGGACCAGTTTGGGTGGCCTAACGTGATACCATAGCACCCTGATAGGACACAATATATTGCGTTTGTT
>JAXIVH010000056.1:1295395-1305395 GCA_036785325.1 Urophycis tenuis
AATAAAGGAATATCTTATCTTATCTCAGTCGGACCTCTGACCCTTCAGGATGACCTCTGGCCTCTAACCCCCTGGTCTGACCTCTCACCTGTCTCTCAGTGTCCCTGGCATCCAGCACAGTGGGTCTGGCAGGTCAGGTGGTCCACACGGAGACCACTGAAGTCTTGTTGCTAAGCGATGGTATTATGGGCTTTGGCATCCAGCTGCAGGGAGGGGTGTTTGCCACGGAGACGCTGTCCTCACCCCCCCTCATCGCCTACATGGACCCAGACAGCCCTGCGGAGAGGTACACGCACACACACACACACTTCACCCATATATGGAGGGTGGTTACTTACCTGTGTGTTACGTTACGTGTGCGTTTGTAGGTGTGGTATTCTCCAGATAGGGGACAGGATATTGTCCATAAATGGAGTTCCAACTGAAGATTCCACTCTGGAAGAGACCAATCAGCTACTGAGAGACTCATCTATCACAGCCCAACTCACCCTGGACATAGAGTTTGATGTAGCAGGTACACACACACACACACACACACACACTTATGTAGTAAGGAATAACCAATAACCAGGTCATGTTCTACCTCTCCAGAGTCCGTGGTTCCCAGTTCTGGAACATTCCATGTTAAACTTCCCAAGAAACCAGGAGTTGAACTGGGGATTACAATCAGCTGTAAGGACCTGTCTGTCTGTCAGTCTCTCTGCCAGTATGTCTCCAACTGTCTGTCTCTCTAACTGTCTCTCTACTTGTCTGTCTGCAGCTCCCTCTAACAGGAAGCCTGGTGATGCCCTCATCATCTCTGACATCAAGAAGGGCAGCATAGCACACAGGTACACACACACACACACACACACACACACCTACACACAGGTACACAGCGTGAAGATATTCACACTCTGAATCACAGCGATGTGAGGTGGGGAACTAGAGGCGTGATCAGCCGTGACCTGCACCTCAGACTGTAGAGCTTGTAGTGTGAAGGCTCCTGCACCTCAGACTGTAGAGCTTGTAGTGTGAAGGCTCCTGCACCTCAGACTGTAGAGCTTGTAGTGTGAAGGCTCCTGCACCTCAGACTGTAGAGCTTGTAGTGTGAAGGCTCCTGCACCTCAGACTGTAGAGCTTGTAGTGTGAAGGCTCCTGCACCTCAGACTGTAGAGCTTGTAGTGTGAAGGCTCCTGCACCTCAGACTGTAGAGCTTGTAGTGTGAAGGCTCCTGCACCTCAGACTGTAGAGCTTGTAGTGTGAAGGCTCCTGCACCTCAGACTGTAGAGCTTGTAGTGTGAAGGCTCCTGCACCTCAGACTGTAGAGCTTGTAGTGTGAAGGCTCCTGCACCTCAGACTGTAGAGCTTGTAGTGTGAAGGCTCCTGCACCTCAGACTGTAGAGCTTGTAGTGTGAAGGCTCCTGCACCTCAGACTGTAGAGCTTGTAGTGTGAAGGCTCCTGCACCTCAGACTGTAGAGCTTGTAGTGTGAAGGCTCCTGCACCTCAGACTGTAGAGCTTGTAGTGTGAAGGCTCCTGCACCTCAGACTGTAGAGCTTGTAGTGTGAAGGCTCCTGCACCTCAGACTGTAGAGCTTGTAGTGTGAAGGCTCCTGCACCTCAGACTGTAGGCATCTCTTCATTGATGAGATGTTTTCCTGGTTAACAGACAGAAATACTTGAATGATCCCTGGGGGGAATTGCATTTGTTACAATTCTCCAGGGAAAAGAAAAGAAAAGACGGACACTCTACGTATAGTAGAGTGTTATAAATATAAATATAAAAATATATAATATAAAATGTAACAATGTACAAAAAATATTAAAAATATACATAAATGTACATACATCTAGGCATACACTATAGATGTAAGGTTAGGTAAGTGGAGTTCGTGAATGACCAGTTATGCAGTGAATACTAAGATGATAGTGACCCCTAAAAGGGAGGGAATGGCTGAATCTCAGAGGGAGGAGTTGTATAGTTTGATGACCACAGGCAGGAATGATTTCCAATGTCGCTCTGTGGTGCATCTCGGTGAGAGGAGTCTTCTGCTGAAGGAACTCCTCCACTGAGCCAGGGAGGAAAAGAGAGGGTGAGAGGCATTGTCCATGATAGTCCGTAGCCTGGACAGCATCCTCCTATCTGCCATGGTAGTCAGCGTGTCCAATTCCTCACCCACTACATCACCAGCCCTCTTGATGAGTCTATTAAGTCTATTGGTGTCCACGACCCTCATCCCACTGCCCCAGCATGTGACAGCGAAGAAGATCGCACTGGCAACAACAGACTCATAGAACATCCTCAGCATTGTCCTGCAGATGTTGAAGGACCTTAGCATAGCAGATGTTGAAGGTCCTTAGCCTCCTCAGAAAAAGAGTTGGCTTTGGCCCTTCTTGTAGACGGCCTCTAACCAGGTCGGCCTGCACTCACTGAGACAGAAAGAGGTCCCAACATGAAAGACCGGTGTGTGTGTTGTCCTCCAGGACTGGCACTCTGGAGCTGGGGGACAGGCTGCTGGCCATAGACAATGTGCGCGTAGAGAGCTGCTCCATGGAGGAGGCGGTGGAGATCCTGCAGCAGTGTGAGGAGCTGGTGAAGCTCAAGATACGCAAAGACGAAGACAACTCAGGTACAGTGTGTGTATCTAGATCTGTATTTCTACATATCTAGATCTATCTGTCCCTGTCTAGAGATAGATATAGATCTGTATTTTCACATATCTAGATCTATCTGTCCTTGTCTAGAGATAGATATAGATCTGTATCTCTACATATCAAGATCTATCTATCCCTGTCTAGAGATAGATATAGATCTGTATTTCTACATATTTAGATCTATCTGTCCCTGTCTCGAGATAGATATAGATCTGTATCTCTACATATCTATCTGTCCCTGTCTAGAGATAGACATAGATCTGTATTTCTACATATCTAGATCTATCTCTCCTTGTCTAGAGGTAGATATAGATCTGTATTTCTACATATCTAGATCTATCTGTCCCTGTCTAGAGATAGATATAGATCTGTATTTCTACATATGTAGATCTGTCTGTCCTTGTCTAGAGATAGATATAGATCTGTATTTCTACATATCTAGATCTATCTGTCCTTGTCTAGAGATAGATATAGATCTGTATTTCTACATATCTATCTGTCCCTAGAGATGGAGACAGGTCTAGGTATAGAGATATATAGAGATCTCTCTCAGAGGTGGGGGAAGGTATGGTATGTATGGTCTGGTTGTATGGTCTGGTTGTATGGTATGTATGGTCTGGTTGTATGGTCTGGTCTGGTTGTATGGTCTGGTTGTATGGTATGTATGGTCTGGTTGTATGGTCTGGTCTGGTTGTATGGTCTGGTTGTATGGTATGTATGGTTTGGTTGTATGGTCTGGTTGTATGGTATGTATGGTCTGGTTGTATGGTCTGGTTGTATGTATGGTCTGGTTGTATGGTCTGGTTGTATGGTATGTATGGTTTGGTTGTATGGTCTGGTTGTATGGTATGTATGGTCTGGTTGTATGTATGGTTGTATGGTCTGGTTGTATGGTCTGGTTGTATGTATGGTCTGGTTGTATGGTCTGGTTGTATGTATGGTCTGGTTGTATGGTCTGGTTGTATGTATGGTCTGTTTGTATGTATGGTCTGGTTGTATGGTCTGGTTGTATGTATTGTCTGGTTGTATGGTCTGGTTGTATGGTCTGGTTGTATGTATGGTCTGGTTGTATGGTCTGGTTGTATGGTATGTATGGTCTGGTTGTATGGTCTGGTTGTATGTATGGTCTGGTTGTATGTATGGTCTGGTTGTATGGTCTGGTTGTATGGTCTGGTTGTATGGTATGTATGGTTTGGTTGTATGGTCTGGTTGTATGGTATGTATGGTCTGGTTGTATGGTCTGGTTGTATGTATGGTCTGGTTGTATGTATGGTCTGGTTGTATGGTCTGGTCTGGTTGTATGGTCTGGTTGTATGGTATGGTCTGGTTGTATGGTCTGGTTGTATGGTATGTATGGTTTGGTTGTATGGTCTGGTTGTATGGTATGTATGGTCTGGTTGTATGGTATGTATGGTCTGGTTGTATGTATGGTTGTATGGTCTGGTTGTATGTATGGTCTGGTTGTATGGTCTGGTTGTATGTATGGTCTGGTTGTATGGTCTGGTTGTATGTATGGTCTGTTTGTATGTATGGTCTGGTTGTATGGTCTGGTTGTATGTATTGTCTGGTTGTATGGTCTGGTTGTATGGTCTGGTTGTATGTATGGTCTGGTTGTATGGTCTGGTTGTATGGTATGTATGGTCTGGTTGTATGGTCTGGTTGTATGTATGGTCTGGTTGTATGTATGGTCTGGTTGTATGGTCTGGTTGTATGGTCTGGTTGTATGGTATGTATGGTTTGGTTGTATGGTCTGGTTGTATGGTATGTATGGTCTGGTTGTATGGTCTGGTTGTATGTATGGTCTGGTTGTATGTATGGTCTGGTTGTATGGTCTGGTCTGGTTGTATGGTCTGGTTGTATGGTATGTATGGTTTGGTTGTATGGTCTGGTTGTATGGTATGTATGGTCTGGTTGTATGGTATGTATGGTCTGGTTGTATGTATGGTTGTATGGTCTGGTTGTATGGTCTGGTTGTATGTATGGTCTGGTTGTATGTATGGTCTGGTTGTATGGTCTGGTTGTATGGTCTGGTTGTATGTATGGTCTGGTTGTATGGTCTGGTTGTATGTATGGTCTGTTTGTATGTATGGTCTGGTTGTATGGTCTGGTTGTATGTATTGTCTGGTTGTATGGTCTGGTTGTATGGTCTGGTTGTATGTATGGTCTGGTTGTATGGTCTGGTTGTATGGTATGTATGGTCTGGTTGTATGGTCTGGTTGTATGTATGGTCTGGTTGTATGTATGGTCTGGTTGTATGGTCTGGTTGTATGGTCTGGTTGTATGGTCTGGTTGTATGGTATGTATGGTCTGGTTGTATGTATGGTCTGGTTGTTGTATGGTCTGGTTGTATGGTCTGGTTGTATGTATGGTCTGGTTGTATGGTCTGGTTGTATGGTCTGGTTGTATGTATGGTCTGGTTGTATGGTCTGGTTGTATGTATGGTCTGGTTGTATGGTCTGGTTGTATGGTCTGGTTGTATGTATGGTCTGGTTGTATGGTCTGGTTGTATGTATGGTCTGGTTGTATGTATGGTCTGGTTGTATGGTCTGGTTGTATGGTCTGGTTGTATGGTATGTATGGTCTGGTTGTATGGTCTGGTTGTATGGTCTGGTTGTATGTATGGTCTGGTTGTATGTATGGTCTGGTTGACTCGGAGGTGAATCTTCATGGAGACGTAGTGCTGGGAGCTTCAACCAGGGCTGGTTGGTCTACAGTTCATTAGCATCAACTTGCTCTGTTCAGCCACCTTCATGTAAATACTGACAGCCCAGTAGAACCCCACCTCAACCTTAAAACGCATGGAAGATCGGAAAAATGGTACAAAACTAATATTTGTATCGTACCACAATGTTACAGAATCACCATACATCTGTACCGGCCCTGAAACATCTCTGACATTGTGTTTGTAGACGAGCAGGACCTGTCTGGCAGCATCATCTACACAGTGGAGCTCCAGCGCTATGGAGGTCCTCTCGGCATCACCATCTCTGGCACTGAAGAGCCCTTCGACCCCATCATCATCTCCTCTCTGACTGGAGGGGGGCTGGCAGAGCGGTACTAGTCCTCTAGAGCTCCTTCATAGCCCACTAGCCCCTTCATAGCCCACTAGCACCTTCATAGCCCACTAGCCCCTTCATAGCCCACTAGCACCTTCATAGCCCACTAGCACCTTCATAGCCCACTAGCACCTTCATAGCCCACTAGCACCTTCATAGCCCACTAGCACCTTCATAGCCCACTAGCCCCTTCATAGCCCACTAGCCCCTTCATAGCCCACTAGCACCTTCATAGCCCACTAGCCCCTTCATAGCCCACTAGCCCCTCCATAGCCCACTAGCACCTTCATAGCCCACTAGCCCCTTCATAGCCCACTAGCACCTTCATAGCCCACTAGCCCCTTCATAGCCCACTAGCCCCTCCATAGCCCACTAGCACCTTCATAGCCCACTAGCCCCTTCATAGCCCACTAGCACCTTCATAGCCCACTAGCCCCTTCATAGCCCACTAGCCTCTTCATAGCCCACTAGCCCCTTTATAGCCCACTAGCCTCTTCATAGCCCACTAGCCTCTTCATAGCCCACTAGCCTCTTCATAGCCCACTAGCCTCGTCATAGCCCACTAGCCTCTTAATAGCCCACTAGCCCCTTCATAGCCCACTAGCCCCTTCATAGCCCACTAGCCCCTTCATAGCCCACTAGCCCCTTCATAGCCCACTAGCACCTTCATAGCCCACTAGCCCCTTCATAGCCCACTAGCCCCTTCATAGCCCACTAGCACCTTCATAGCCCACGAGCCCCTTCATAGCCCACTAGCCCCTTCATAGCCCACTAGCCCCTTCATAGCCCACTATCCCCTTCATAGCCCACTGGCACCTTCATAGCCCACTAGCCCCTTCATAGCCCACTAGCCCCTTCATAGCCCACTAGCCCCTTCATAGCCCACTGGCACCTTCATAGCCCACTAGCCCCTTCATAGCCCACTAGCACCTTCATAGCCCACTAGCACCTTCATAGCCCACTAGCCCCTTCATAGCCCACTAGCCCCTTCATAGCCCACTAGCCCCTTCATAGCCCACTAGCACCTTCATAGCCCACTAGCACCTTCATAGCCCACTAGCACCTTCATAGCCCACTAGCACCTTCAGAGCCCACTAGCACCTTCATAGCCCACTAGCCCCTTCATAGCCCACTAGCACCTTCATAGCCCACTAGCACCTTCATAGCCCACTAGCCCCTTCATAGCCCACTAGCCCCTTCATAGCCCACTAGCACCTTCATAGCCCACTAGCCCCTTCATAGCCCACTAGCCCCTTCATAGCCCACTAGCACCTTCATAGCCCACTAGCCCCTTCATAGCCCACTAGCCCCTCCATAGCCCACTAGCACCTTCATAGCCCACTAGCCCCTTCATAGCCCACTAGCACCTTCATAGCCCACTAGCCCCTTCATAGCCCTACTAGCTCCTTCATAGCCCTACTAGCACCTTCATAGCCCACTAGCCCCTTCATAGCCCACTAGCACCTTCATAGCCCACTAGCACCTTCATAGCCCACTAGCACCTTCATAGCCCACTAGCCCCTTCATAGCCCACTAGCACCTTCATAGCCCACTAGCACCTTCATAGCCCACTAGCCCCTTCATAGCCCACTAGCACCTTCATAGCCCACTAGCCCCTTCATAGCCCACTAGCCCCTCCATAGCCCACTAGCACCTTCATAGCCCACTAGCCCCTTCATAGCCCACTAGCACCTTCATAGCCCACTAGCCCCTTCATAGCCCCCTAGCCTCTTCATAGCCCACTAGCCCCTTTATAGCCCACTAGCCTCTTCATAGCCCACTAGCCTCTTCATAGCCCACTAGCCTCTTCATAGCCCACTAGCCTCGTCATAGCCCACTAGCCTCTTAATAGCCCACTAGCCCCTTCATAGCCCACTAGCCCCTTCATAGCCCTACTAGCCTTTTCATAGCCCACTAGCCCCTTCATAGCCCTACTAGCCTTTTCATAGCCCACCTAGCCCCTTCATAGCCCTACTAGCCTTTTCATAGCCCACTAGCCCCTTCATAGCCCTACTAGCCCCTTCATAGCCCTACTAGCCTCTTCATAGCCCACTAGCCTCTTTATACCCCACTAGCCTCTTAATAGCCCACTAGCCCCTTCATAGCCCACTAGCCCCTTCATAGCCCTACTAGCCTTTTCATAGCCCACTAGCCCCTTCATAGCCCTACTAGCCTTTTCATAGCCCACTAGCCCCTTCATAGCCCTACTAGCCTTTTCATAGCCCACTAGCCCCTTCATAGCCCTACTAGCCTTTTCATAGCCCACTAGCCTCTTCATAGCCCACTAGAGAGATTAGGGATTAGAGTAAACTTTATTGTCATTGTGCAGAGTACAAGTACAGAGAGAACGAAATGTTGTGGCGTTCTAACCAGGAGTGCAAGGAATTAAGGTGCAGTATTGTACTTGAGAGTGCGATAGTGGTAAACAGGTTTTAAATTGGCTATGAAATGATAGAGGTAGTACAGTAGTGCAATAATTCAGGTGAGCAGCATGAAAATGGGAACAGCAGATAAGTGATGTATAAGTGTGAGGGGACAGTTGGGTAAGGAAACAGATAATGTGTCCAGGGGAAAAAAGGGGGGTGAGGGTGAGGGGTCCAGATGTTGGGTGAGCAGGGGGGTGTCCGGAAGGGGGCGCAACGTTCATGTGGGTGTGGAGTTCTGGAGGGTGACAGCCTGAGGGAAAAAGCTTCCCCTGAACCCTGAACACTTAATAGCCTCTTAATAGCCCACTAGCATCTTAATAGCACACTAGCATCTTAATAGCACACTAGCATCTTAATAGCACACTAGCCTCTTAATAGCCCACTAGCATCTTAATAGCACACTAGCATCTTAATAGCACACTAGCATCTTCATAGCACACTAGCATCTTCATAGCACACTAGCATCTTCATAGCACACTAGCATCTTCATAGCACACTAGCATCTTAATAGCACACTAGCCTCTTCATAGCACACTAGCATCTTAATAGCACACTAGCCTCTTCATAGCAGACTAGCATCTTCATAGCACACTAGCCTCTTCATAGCACACTAGCCTCTTCATAGCAGACTAGCATCTTCATAGCACACTAGCATCTTCATAGCACACTAGCATCTTCATAGCACACTAGCATCTTCATAGCACACTAGCATCTTCATAGCACACTAGCCTCTTCATAGTACACTAGCCTCTTCATAGCACACTAGCATCTTCATAGCACACTAGCATCTTCATAGCACACTAGCATCTTCATAGCACACTAGCATCTTCATAGCACACTAGCATCTTCATAGTACACTAGCCTCTTCATAGCACACTAGCATCTTCATAGCACACTAGCATCTTCATAGTACACTAGCCTCTTCATAGCACACTAGCATCTTCATAGCACACTAGCATCTTCATAGCACACTAGCATCTTCAGAGTACACTAGCCTCTTCATAGCACACTAGCATCTTCATAGCACACTAGCATCTTCATAGCACACTAGCATCTTCATAGCACACTAGCATCTTCATAGCACACTAGCATCTTCATAGTACACTAGCATCTTCATAGCACACTAGCATCTTCATAGCACACTAGCATCTTCATAGTACACTAGCATCTTCATAGCACATTAGCATCTTCATAGCACACTAGCATCTTCATAGTACACTAGCATCTTCATAGCACACTAGCATCTTCATAGTATACTAGCATCTTCATAGCACACTAGCCTCTTCATAGCCCACTAGCATCTTCATAGCACACTAGCATCTTCCTAGCATGCGCACATCAAGTGTCTATTTCCAGGACGTGCTGCATCAGACCTCACCGTTTGTGTTCACAGGACCGGGGCGATCCACGTGGGAGATCGCATCCTGGCAATCAACAGCAGCAGTCTGAAGGGGAAGCCCCTCAGCGAGGCCATCAGTCTGCTCCAGCAGGCAGGGGAGACCGTCACCCTGAAGATCAAGAAGCAGCAGGACTGTACGCATATAGACATATATAGTACATATGTAGACATATATTGACCTATCTATGTCAGCAGTAGCTCACTGGGTAGAGCGGGTGGACAGAGCGGGTCGTCCACTCACCGTAGGGTCAGTGGTTCGATCCCCTTTATCCTCCTCCTCCAACTGTCCACATGTCAAACCCCACAAATGTACTGATTGTAAGTTGCTTTGGACAAAAGTGTCATATATATATATATATATATATAGGAATAAGCTCTGCCCTTCTCAGCTAGTGATTGGTCAGGGACATATAAATGGCGCCACCTCCTATGGAAGAAGGTTCAACTTAAGGGAGTACAGTGTCATTCCTTGTGATCAGGGAAA
>JAXIVH010000056.1:1310395-1327895 GCA_036785325.1 Urophycis tenuis
TACTACTACTACTACTACTATTACTACTACTACTATTACTACTACTATTACTACTACTATTACTACTACTACTATTACTACTACTATTACTACTACTGCTATTACTACTATTACTATGACTACTACTATTACTACTACTATTACAACTACTACTACTATTACTATTACTACTACTATTACTACTACTATTACTATTACTATTACTACTACTACTATTACTACTACTATTACTACTACTACTATTACTACTATTACTATTACTACTACTACTATTACTACTACTACTACTATTACTACTACTATTACTACTACTATTACTATTACTACTACTATTACTACTACTATTACAACTACTACTACTATTACTATTACTACTACTATTACTACTACTATTACTACTATTACTATGACTACTACTATTACTACTACTATTACTATTACTATTACTACTACTACTATTACTACTACTATTACTACTACTATTACTATTACTATTACTACTACTATTACTATTACTACTACTATTACTATTACTACTACTATTACTACTACTATTACTACTATTACTATTACTACTATTACTACTACTATTACTACTATTACTACTACTACTATTACTACTACTATTACTACTATTATACTAGTATTCTCTCTCTATGGCCGTTCCTGTCGCGTGCGACGAACTGCTTCCCGTTTTGAGCGTCTCTCTTCCAAGAATAACTTGTAGGCCTCCTGAGAGGCTCTGCATCCGTTGTAAATTGCTGCGCGCCAGTTGGATCTATCACTTGCAATAGTCTCCCAGTTGTCCAGGTTGATGGAGAAGAGTTTAAGGTCTCTCTTGATGACGTCTTTGAAACGTAGGCGGGGGCGTCCTTGTTTGCGTGGGGCATTGGCTAGCTGGCCATACAGTAAGAGTTTAGGGAGGCGAGCGTCATCCATTCGTTGAATGTGCCCGTCCCATCTGAGATGACGTTGGCGAAGGATGGTGTCCAAGTCACTGGAGCCTGTTGTCTCTAGTGTGAATGAGTTTGGTACATGGTCATTCCAGCAATCACCCAGTATGGAGCGAAGGCAGCGGAAGTGAAAGGCATTGAGGCGATGTTCCTGTCTTCGGTATGTTGTCCATGACTCAGATACGTAAAGTAAGGTACTTCGTACACATGTGTGGTACACACGTACTTTGAGGAGCAAGGAAAGGTTGTGCCAGACACGCTTGCTCAGTTTGCCAAACATTAATGAAGCCTTTCCAATGCGCATGTCAAGCTCTGCGTCAAGGTTATTGGTGTTGGAGACTGTGGACCCCAGGTAGGTGAATTTGTCCACCACAGATAGAGATGTGTTGGAGTTGGAAACAGCAGGGCTCAGGGTTGCAGGTTGGGCAAGGACAACTGTCTTTTTTAAGATAATCTGCATACCGGTACTATACTATAGTATGTACTATAGTATTATACTATTACTATTACGGCTACTACTACTATTACTATTACTACCCTTACTACTACTACTACTGCTACTACTACTACTGCTACTGCTACTACTACTACTACTACTACTAGACTGCTACTGCTAAGTATGACTACTTAAAACACATTACAAACCTTTGGATGCATTTACAGATTTCTCTACACATTTACAGACCTCAGTATACTTACAGTCTGAACAAGTCTGAATACATATGTTGAGATTTTTACACATTTAAAATGTGTTAAACATTTTAAAGAGATTGGTCCATAACTCTCCACTCACATTTATAAATAAATACATTTATACATGTATAAAGTTTCCCTAAAGTAATGGCTATAGCTACACGGGAGTCCAAGTCCTTTGAGGGAGGTGGTGCCTGCTGAAGAGTGTGTGTGTGGTGTGTGTGTGTGTGGTGTGTGTGTGTGTGTGTGTGTGTGTGTGTGTGTGTGTGTGTAGGTGAGTCTGGAGAAGGCATCAGACACTGAGGACTTTGGGTTCAGTGTGTCTGATGGGCTGCTGGAGAGAGGAGTCTACATCAACAATATCAAGCAGGGAGGAGCAGCCCACCAGGCTGGTCTACAGACCTATGACCGCATACTACAGGTAGGCCTACAGACCTATGACCGCATACTACAGGTAGGCCTACAGACCTATGACCGCATACTAAAGGTAGGCCTACAGACCTATGACCGCATACTACAGGTAGGCCTACATACCTATGACCGCATACTACAGGTAGGCCTACAGACCTATGACCGCACACTACAGGTAGGCCTACAGACCTATGACTGCACACTACAGGTAGGCCTACAGACCTATGACTGCACACTACAGGTAGGCCTACAGACCTATGACCTTATACTACAGGTAGGCCTACAGACCTATGACCGCATACTACAAGTAGGGCTACAGACCTATGACCACATACTACAGGTAGGGGTACAGACCTATGACCGCATACTACAGGTAGGCCTACAGACCTATGACTGCACACTACAGGTAGGCTTACAGACCTATGACTGCACACTACAGGTAGGGCTACAGACCTATGACTGCACACTACAGGTAGGGGTACAGACCTATGACCACATACTACAGGTAGGGGTACAGACCTATGACCGCTTACTACAGGTAGGCCTACAGACCTATGACCGCGTACTACAGGTAGGCCTACAGACCTATGACTGCACACTACAGGTAGACCTACTGACCTATGACTGCACACTTCAGGTAGGCCTACAGACCTATGACCGCACACTACAGGTAGGCCTACAGACCTATGACCGCATACTACAGGTAGGGGTACAGACCTATGACCACATACTTCAGGTAGGGGTACAGACCTATGACCGCATACTACAGGTAGGCCTACAGACCTATGACCGCATACTACAGGTAGGCCTACATATATTACATGAACACAAAACTGGTCTACGACTGTACACTACAAGTAGGATTACATTTGGCATAACAACAGAGCTCTAGATAAACCATGTTATACATCATATATTACATTTGCTCTCTATAAACCATGTTATACATCGTATATTACATTTGCTCTCTATAAACCATGTTATACATCATATATTGTATTTGCTCTAGATAAACCATGTGCGGACCAGAGATTTTGACTGCTGTCTGGTGGTTCCTCTCATCTCGGAGTCTGGAAACAAACTGGAGCTTGTGATCAGCAGAAACCCCGCCTCTTCCTCCCCAACCACCAATCACAGCCATGCGCTGGGCCCTGGGCATGCCACCCAGCCAACCAGTAATGAGCTAGGGGCTGAAGAGGAGGGACACATAATCTGGAGCCAACCAGGGGAGGCCTTGGGGGAGGGGCTTGGCTGCTCCTTATAGCAGCAGAGCTATGGTGCTACGACCCCTGACCTCTGACCCCAACACAGCTAGCCGCAAGCACACCTGGTGGACCACACCTGGTGGACCACACACACCTGGTAGACCACACCCACCTGGTAGACCACACCCACCCGGTGGACCACACCTGGTGGACCACACCCACCCGGTGGACCACACCCACCTGGTAGACCACACCCACCCGGTGGACCACACCCACCCGGTGGACCACACCCACCTGGTGGACCACACCCACCTGGTGGACCACACCCACCTGGTAGACCACACCCACCTGGTGGACCACACCCACCTGGTAGACCACACCCACCTGGTGGACCACACCTGGTGGACCACACCCACCTGGTGGACCACACCCACCCGGTGGACCACACCTGGTGGACCACACCCACCTGGTAGACCACACCCACCCGGTGGACCACACCTGGTGGACCACAACCACCTGGTGGACCACACCTGGTGGACCAAACCTACCTGGTGGACCACACCTGGTGGACCACACCCACCTGGTGGACCACACCTGGTGGACCACACCTGGTGGACCACACCTGGTGGACCACACCCACCTGGTGGACCACACCTGGTGGACCACACCCACCCGGTGGACCACACCCACCTGGTGGACCACCGGTGAACCTGGACACAGCAGCACAAAGACCACAACACAGACAGACAGGTAGTGATACAGGCTAGTAGAGAGAGGATAGACTGATAGAGACAGACAGACAGGTAGTGATACAGGCTAGTAGAGAGAGGATAGACTGATAGAGACAGACAGACAGGTACAGAACGGCCGACAGGTAGCGTGAGACAGGCAGGTAAAGAGACAGACGGGTAGACTGAGAGAAAAAAAGGTAAAGGGACAGGCAGACAGGAAGAGATAGAGCGACAGACAGGTTTTGGTTTTCAGTGCCATGAAGCCCCTCCCACCTGAGCAGTTTCTATGACAACTCTGTGACGACACAGAGGTTCAATAAAGTTTTTTAGTGTTTACACACGAGGACTGGCCACACTGTGTGTGTGCGTGTATTTGTATATGTGTGTGTGTGCAGGTGTGTGCATGTGTTTAAGAGACTCAGGCCAGTAAACTTCTCCCACTCAGCTCTCTGGTTGGCTAATAGACATGCCACCTGTCCTCTGATTGGCTGGAACCAGTCAGAAGCCCCACCCCATGTGAGTCACTGTCGTAGAGCACCCAGCATGCCCCTCCCTCATCTATTATGATAAGTAACCGCGTGTTAGTTCTGTTAGGCTGTTTCCATGGTGACTGAATCATGATGTAAATACATGCCACATTCTGTACCCCCCTGTGACAAACGTGTGTGTGTGTGTGTGTGTGTGTGTAAGCCTACTGCTATGTTCAAAGCGATGATGTCACATCCTGCTGCCTCTACTTGTATATTCAGTGTTGACCGTTTTGCAGCATCATTAGAATCCTTCAACGCTGCTGCTTCCAGGTCAGCAGTTTGATTATCTCAATGGAAGCACACACTAACCCTCCAGCAACAAGAAGTAGCACTATGCTAACCTCAACTAACAGGAAGTAGCACTATGCCAACCCTCCACCAAAAGGAAGTAGCACTATGCTAACCCTCCACTAACAGGAAGTAGCACAGTGCTTACCCTCCAACAGGAAGTAGCACTCTGCTAACCCTCCACCGACAGGAAGTAGCAGTAGGCTAAGTGCTGGGCATCAGGGTGTGTTGGGCTGTGAAACCTAAAGCCATAAAGTCACTTCAGTGAGGCTGCCTGACAGAACCCATGGCTGTGTGTGTGCACCAGGTTGCAGGGAGGGTTTTGTGAGCTATTATCACACGTATGTTGTTGTGAACATGGTCTTTACACTGTATCACACGGTTGACTAGAGTAGATTACATGTTGGTGTCTGAACCTGTAGCCTGTTTGTCCTTCCAAGAGGAACCACCAAACAAACTGTATTTTTATTTCTAAAAGGACTGGGAGGTTGTAAAGTATTTTTGTACAAATTTAATACTTTGGTAGCATGATCTTCCTGGTGTGTGTTTTCTGTGTTAATGGAGGAAGTCCAGCAACACAATCAATAAAGAACTGACAAACCAAGTGTGTGGTGTCTGTAACAGGTCATACCCTGATGTCTGACCCCTGGAGGTCGCTGCCCTGGAGGTCGATGTCTGACCCCTGGAGGTCGCTGCCCTGGAGGTCGCTGCCCTGGAGGTCGATGTCTGACCCCTGGAGGTCGATGTCTGACCCCTGGAGGTCGCTGTCTGACCCCTGGAGGTCGCTGCCCTGGAGGTCGATGTCTGACCCCTGGAGGTCGATGTCTGACCCCTGGAGGTCGCTGCCCTGGAGGTCGCTGTCTGACCCCTGGAGGTCGCTGCCCTGGAGGTCGATGTCTGACCCCTGGAGGTCGATGTCTGACCCCTGGAGGTCGCTGCCCTGGAGGTCGCTGTCTGACCCCTGGAGGTCGATGTCTGACCCCTGGAGGTCGATGTCTGACCCCTGGAGGTCGCTGTCTGACCCCTGGAGGTCGATGTCTGACCCCTGGAGGTCGCTGTCCGACCCCTGGAGGTCGCTGTCTGACCCCTGACCCCAGCCGCTCCAGAACCATGGCCGATGGCCACCAGAGTTCTATGCCCTCTGGTTCTGCTGGGCTTTGGACTCCAAGGCTTGATGACAGATCAAATTCACCGTCATTACAAACTTGTGTTCACGTCTTTCTGGCTAGTTTTGTAAATGTGTTTATTTTGTTCAATACTGCATTAAATTCTTATACCACACCAACACAAAGGGTAAATTAATGTCTGTCATTAGATTTGCATTATGCCCGCATAATAAGAACTTGGTCATGGGGTAACATTCTGGTTACCTCGATATGCATTGGGGCCCATTTTGGTAGTTTTACACAAGGGTCTGTCAGGTACAACTCGGCGGCATACCGACGGCTTAGAGAGTCAAGGTGTAACATTTGGCCTTCACGCCGTAGCGATCATGATGAGCGGATGTTTTCAAGCATTTCAATATGGCCTAGCCTACTTAAACTATATGACCGAAAAACGCCATCTTGAAACCCAGAAGCCCTCAGACCCGGGCCTCCCAGTGGCCTGACGCTGGACGTGGAAAAGGCCTGACAGTATTTTAGGAACAGACCCACCGTGCTGACTTTAGCTCTAAATGAGTTCCTCACATTCTAACTTAAAATGCAGCATCTCATGGCCACATATCTGGGACTTGCTCTGATGCGGATTTGGTCAATCCTGTGTTTCCAGAAGCTTCTTGATGTAGGGGAGCCCCAGTGGATTCCTTCTCCATTTCTGGAGGTTTAAATTGTGATGTCAGCGTGAGATGTTTGACTTGGAGATAAAAATATATTTTCAGTACACCAGACCGATGCTTTTAAATGCATAGTTTATCCAAACGGGGCCCCCCAAAAGGCTAGCAATGGCCCTTTCAGTGAGCTACTGTGGTTTATTGGTGAAACATGTCCTGACATGAGAGCAAAGGTGTATATTACAACATTCAATATAAATGAGGTCTAAGGTCAGCTCTACAGGGGCTAAGGTCTAAGGTCAGCTCTACAGGGGCTAAGGTCAGCTCTTCAATAGGGCTAAGGTCTAAGGTCAGCTCTACAGGGGCTAAGGTCAGCTCTACAGGGGCTAAGGTCTAAGGTAAGCTCTACAGGGGCTAAGGTCTAAGGTCAGCTCTACAGGGGCTAAGGTCAGCTCTTCAATAGGGCTAAGGTCTAAGGTCAGCTCTACAGGGGCTAAGGTCAGCTCTACAGGGGCTAAGGTCTAAGGTAAGCTCTACAGGGGCTAAGGTCTAAGGTCAGCTCTACAGGGGCTAAGGTCTAAGGTCAGTTCTACAGGGGCTAAGATCAGCTCTACAGGGGCTAAGGTCAGCTCTTCAATAGGGCTAAGGTCTAAGGTCAGCTCTACAGGGGCTAAGGTCTAAGGTCAGCTCTACAGGGCTAAGGTCTAAGGTCAGCTCTACAGGGGCTAAGGTCTAAGGTCAGTTCTACAGGGGCTAAGATCAGCTCTACAGGGGCTAAGGTCAGCTCTTCAATAGGGCTAAGGTCTAAGGTCAGCTCTACAGGGGCTAAGGTCTAAGGTCAGCTCTACAGGGGCTAAGGTCTAAGGTCAGCTCTTCAATAGGGCCAAGGTCTAAGGTCAGCTCTTCAATAGGGCCAAGGTCTAAGGTCAGCTCTTCAATAGGGCCAAGGTCTAAGGTCAGCTCTTCAATAGGGCGGTGATGACGTCACCGCCCAGGGCCTGCCAATCCATTGGGCAGCAGGTCGGACCAATCAAAAGACAGTTATGGACACTAAAAGGTGATACTGATGGACAGTAACATCTTCCTAGCTTCAGTGACTGCTTCTGGTCCAGCCAGGTGGGCTGTCTCCCCCTGCTGACACAAGGTGACGATAGGTGAACTGACGTTCCTTCCTGGTCCAACTCAGTCCTTATAATGAAATACAATTAATCTAAAAGATACTTCTGAGGTGGCAATAAATAAACCAAACACAAATTCAAATCACAAAAGTCAGTGAAATGCAGAGACAGAAAACGGCAAATTAATCGAAAATAAGTAACTGTTCCTGTCTCACAAAATGTCCAGGAAGACGCCACAAACAAATCAATTGAAGGGAGAGTCCTTTCATACAAAAACAAAGGAGCTGTCCAATATGAACGACTATGCCCCTTAAACTTAAACTAACACTAAAACTAAAAAAACCTAAACTGTCACTTCGATCTAGTTCACCTTCAGAGTGGCTTCTCTTCTGCTTCTTATCTCTCTCCTCGGCCGCCATCTTGGTGGTGTCCAAATAAAACTACAATATGGGCGTGGTCCAATTAACATACAATTACCTCCACCTGCTTTAAATTACTCCCTTCATCACACGACCCAGGAACAGAGGAACCCATTCACCACTTAGCATGACGTCATGAACAACATGACGTCACACAGGTTGATGTTTTAGTTTGTGAGCTCCTTCATACAATCATCTGTAACATGAGGTTCATTTTTTTAACATATAGTTTTCTTTTCTTAAAATACGTTTTAAATGTGCAAATAATCTGGCGCCCTCTGTACTCTGTCCATTTGTCACAAAAACAAAGGCAAGGAGCGCGGCCACAAGGGGAGCAGTGGGCGGTAACTGTGCAGCAGTGGGGCGTAAAACTTCTTTCGGCCAGTCATGCTTTTCAGTCATAGCCTTAGGAATCCACTTTTGGAACGACTTACCGATAGAACTAAAAACACAAACAGAACTGAAAACATTTAACAGTAAGGTAAAACACTGGCTGAAAGTAAATCAGGGTTGTGACCACTAAGACACACGCGCACACGCACACACACACACACACACACACACACACACACACACACACACACACACACACACACACACACACACACACACACACACTCTCTCTCTCTCTCTCTCTATTGTTTATGTTTTATTGTGCTGTCTGTGTTGATGCCTAGCTGTTCGCATAGAGTTTGCGGGCGGTTGGGTATCTGGGGGCTGTGTCGTACGTGATTGATGTTTTGTTGTCTGTGTTATTGGGTGTGTGTGACTGGCTGTTCGCATAGGTGAGAGTTTGCGGGCGGTTGGGTATCTGGGGGTTGTATCGAATGTGATCTGCTGCCTGTGTTATTGTATTGGTATATGTTGTGACTGGCTGTCCGTATAAGTGAGAGTTTGCGGGCGGCTGGGTGTCTGGGGGTTGTGTTACGTCACTTAGTGTTTGTGATGTTTCTATGTATGTTGGGGTTGTTCTGTTATGTATGGTTAGGGTATGGACACTACAACTACCCTTGATGTCTTGTTGGTCTCTATGTGCATAGAGAGGTGTTAGCACACGTAGGCTATACTACACTTTTTAGAATACTTTTAGACTACAACATGATTTAGAAAGGTCTGACCAGGGACTGGGGTTGCAAATTACCCAACTGGCTAGAAACCTTTTATGTAAACACATCTACAGACATTGTTTTGGCATTGATTGTGATGACTATGTATGTAATAATGTGCGCTGCATTGTCCCTGACAAATAAACTAATAAATAAATAAAATAAATATCAGAGATAGAATATAAATTGAAGAGAGGTTCACATCATATATCAAATAAATACTAAACAGGTTCACAAACAGGTATAAAACAGGTTAATATTATTTATCAAATATAAAAGAGGTTCCCATATGATGGAAAAAACAAATATAAAACAGGTTCCCACACTGCAGCCATCAAACAGGGAGACGAGTAGATCGATGCTTTCTGCCTATCCACTCGGTCGGTAATCGACTAGTCTTGCCTAGTAACCGCATCTTCTCTCCAGAGTGCTAGTACAGTTAGCATCCCTGCTATTATAACTGTATTTATATATACCAATTCATTGATATCAATATACCAACCTTCCACCCACAGACTCGACATGTCCACGGCACTGGAAACCTACATTAACCGTATCCTTTACGCTTTGAAGCGGCTTCACGAACCTCGTTAGGAGCTAGCACTGTAGCTGCTGATGAATGGCGCTCGGAGCTACGCTAGCTAGGCTAGCTGGTTAGCTGTGTTAGCTTTTATCAGTCCGAGCTCACGAGGATCAACCCCAGCGGCTGTGTTCCTCAACTCAGCATCAGGAACCGTCGCCATCGTAACGTCGGACGGCCGGATGATAGTGGTGAATAAAAGTGTTGAAGTGTTTTAAAAGTAGCGGAGCATCTTCTGGTGACAAAATGTTAAGCATGAACTGTGTGTGTGTGTGTGTGTCAGGGGACTCTGAAGGGCTTTGACCAGACTATAAACCTGATTCTGGACGAGAGCCACGAGAGGGTGTTCAGCTCCTCCCAGGGTGTGGAGCAGGTGGTGCTGGGGCTCTACATCGTCAGAGGAGACAATGTGTGAGGACCACCGCCTACCGTGTGTGTTGTAGACCACTCATCAATTTGTGTGTGTGGCTGTGTTGCAGGGACATGCATGCACACGTTTGTGTTGCAGGGTGGTGATCAGTCTGTGTTGCAGTGATCAGTGTGCGTTGCAGTGATCAGTGTGTGCGTTGCAGTGACCTGTGCGTTGCAGTGATCAGTGTGCGTGTT
The DNA here is from genome assembly GCA_036785325.1 of Urophycis tenuis. NCBI lineage: Eukaryota > Metazoa > Chordata > Actinopteri > Gadiformes > Phycidae > Urophycis > Urophycis tenuis. Next base: position 1,320,807 of record JAXIVH010000056.1, read on the forward strand.
GCAGTGATCAGTGTGCGTTGCAGTGACCTGTGCATTGCAGTGATCAGTGTGCGTTGCAGCGATATATGCGTTGCAGTGATATATGCATTGCAGTGACCTGTGCATTGCAGTGATCAGTGTGCGTTGCAGTGACCTGTCCGTTGCAGTGATCGGTGTGCGTTGCAGTGATCAGTGCATTGCAGTGATCAGTGTGCGTTGCAGTGACCTGTGCATTGCAGTGATCAGTGCGTTGCAGTGACCTGTGCGTTGCAGTGATCTGTGTGTGTGTGTTGCAGGGCGGTGATAGGAGAGGTGGATGAGGAGGCTGATTCTACACTGGACCTGAGCAACATCAGAGCTGAGCCCCTGAACTCTGTGGCCCACTGACCTCCACCTCTAAGCTGTCCTGAAGTGTGTGTGTGTGCGCATGTGTCTCAGTGTTTTGAAATGTTTTCTTTTATAAATAAAGTTGAGGGTTTGTTGTATGTTTTACTTTTCATTGGTCTAGAGGTTGTATAATATGGGATGGGTAGAAGGAGGCTTCACACAAAACTGTTTGAATCAGCTCAGTGGATCTCTCATTCACTGTTACCTTATTAGTTAACAATACATAGTACCCTGGTACATACAGAGTAACAATACATAGTACACTGGTACATACAGAGTAACAATACATAGTACCCTGGTACATACAGAGTAACAATACATAGTACACTGGTACATACAGAGTAACAATACATAGTACACTGGTACACACAGAGTAACAATACCTAGTACACTGGTACATACAGAGTAACAATGCATAGTACACTGGTACACACAGAGTAACAATACATAGTATACTGGTACATACAGAGTAACAATACATAGTACACTGGTACATACAGAGTAACAGTGCAGCATGCAGGCTGATGAACGCCACGGCTACAGTGGCCACGAGGACGGCGGTGCCCGGTATGGGGCTCCATCCAGCCCAAAGACACCGAGATTCTCCGGTAAAGGCAGCTGGGAAGCATACAGAGCCCAATTTGAACTGCTGCGGCTCATTGGCCTGATACAACGAAAGCCCTCCAGCTGGCTCTTTCACTGACTGAGGATGCTGCAGCCTGCTTGCTGCTTTTGAGCCCAGAGGAGAGAGGTGACTACGCGGCACTGGTGGGGGCGCTGCAGAGGCGTTTCGGGGAATCTAACTTGAGAGACTCTACGCTGTGAGTTCAAACACCGCGCCAGGTGACCGGGTGAGTCACTCCGTGTTCTGGCCTATGAGACTGAGAGCCTCAGCAAACGCGCATATGTGGACATGCCCTCTTCTATCCAAAGTGAGCTAGCCCACTACCAGTTTGTTTAAGCACTCACATTAGACGAACTACGCCTGCATGTAGTCATGCATTTAGTCACTCAGCGTCCTTGGGCGAAGCACTTGACCGTGCGATAGAGAGAGAGACTGTGGTTTGTGCAATGAGACCATCACCATCGTCTTCCATTGCCGTTGCTGCTGTGACTGAAGTGCCGGAAAGGATACCGGCGTGGGCAGAGGAGCTCGTCCGTGCTGTGCGGACACAGGCAGCTTGCCCTCCATGGGGCAACGCTGATCGCCGCCCACTGGTCTGCTGGGGGTGCGGCCAGCCTGGTCACCTGCTCCACAACTGTAATGTGGTGGGAGATCGGCAGGAAAACAGGACTTGGTCCATGTAGCCCGGACGACACGGACCCCTTCAGCCACTCACCGGAGCAGCTATTTTCATCCGTGGGGGGGGAGGGTGCTGGCACACCGGTTCAGACTGACCCTGTAGTGACTGTGGGCTGGACCGAAGTGGCTAACTTGTGCCACGTCCCCGTGTTGATGGGTAATGTGTCATGTTCAGCCCTGGTGAATACGGGGTCCACCGCCACAGTAGTGAGGCCTGACGTTGTTCCAGCAGGAACTGTCCTAGAACAGAGTTCAGTAAGATTACGGACAGTGACTGGTGAGACAGCCCCAATGAAAGGCAGAGGGATCTTTGTCTTCACCCTGGGGAATGTAGCAGTATGTTTCAGGCATGGGTGGCTGAGGTGCGTGACCCCTGCATCTTGGGGCTTGATTTTTTGAGACTGACAGGATGTGTGTTGAATCTGAGCTCCGGAGTCCTGATGTTACCAGGGGGACAGGATGTTCAGCTAGCCTCCCCCTCACAACAAGTGTCGCAGGTAGTGGCCACCTACAGCGCATCAACACATTCTGAGGGGATCAGCCCTCAGACTCACGCCCTTCAGTCTAGCCCACCGGGGTTGACTGCAGACCATGCAATGCCAACCCGATGTCAGCAGCCAAGGGATCTGAAAGATCGGACAGAGGCCATTAGGGCCATTTGGGAAAAGAACTGTGCTGGTCTGGACGACCAACAACAAGTCTGTGGCAGCTATTGTGGGAGTTCAAGGACATTTTCGCCCTCAGTGATGATGAGGTGGGCCTCACACACCTTGTGTAGCACCATATCGACACTGGTGAGGCACGGCCCATTAAAGTGCGCCCCCGCCGTCTACCCATGGTGAAGCAGGAAGCTGCGGATCAGGAGGTCCGTGCTATGCTTAGTGCAGGCATCATTGAGGCCTCTAACAGCCCATGGTCGTCAGCTGCGGTTATGGTCCCCAAGAAAAACAGCTCCAGGTGGAGATTCTGCGTGGACTACCGTCCTCTGAACCAGGTAATGAGGAAGGATTGCCCGCCGGTGGATGAGACGCTGGACCCAGTGTCAGGGTCTGCCTGGTTCTCATCACTCGACCTACGTAGCGGTTATTGGTAGGTTCCCCTCGCCCTTGAGTCACGTCCGAAGACTGCATTCAGCACAGGCAGGGGACACTGGCAGTTCAAGGTCCTCAGTTTCGGGTTGTGCAATGCCCCCGGGACTTTTGAAAGGCTCATGGACAGTGTACTAGCCAGTGTTCCCCGCCAATAGTGTGTAGTGTACTTGGACGATGTCCTAGCCCATGGAAAGACTTTTGAGGCTGCACTAAACTCTCTGAGGGTGGTGCTGGGGAAAATTGCAGTGGCTGGCCTTAAGTTGCATCCTGAAAAATGCCACTTCATGCAGAGGGAGGTAGAATTTTTGGGCCATAGGCTGAGCAGCGAGGGCATCGGCACGCTGGAGGAGAAAGTGCGTGCCATCAGGGACTGGCCGGTCCCTAATAATCAGACAGAGCTCAAGAGTTTCTTAGGGCTAGCCTCTTACTATAGGAGGTTTGTGAGGGGGTTTTCCTGCATTGGCGCACCCCTCTTCCAATTGCTGCAGAAGAACCAGCCCTTCTCATGGTCTATGGACTGCCAGAGGGCCTTCACCGCCCTACAGCAGGCCCTGCTTCAGGCCCCGGTCCTCGCCCCACCAGACCCAGCCATGCCGTTTCTGCTGGATACAGATGCCAGCAACACTGGCATGGGCGCCGTGTTGTCTCAAACAGGGCCCGATGGAGAGCAGGTGGTGGCTTACTTCAGCCGCGTCTTCAATAAGAGTGAGCGGCGCTACTGTGTGACAAGGCGGGAGCTCTTGGCACTTGTAGCGGCGGCTCGGCACTTCGGGTACTATTTGTGTGGAGTACCCTTCACCATCAGGACTGATCCTGCGGCACTCCGATGGCTTATGTTGTTCCGGGAACCGGAGGGCCAGGTGGCGCGCTGGCTTGAAGAGCTGCAGTCATTCTACTTCACTGTGGAGCACAGGCCTGGGACTCAGCACGCCAATGCTAATGCCCTGCCCCGGCGGCCATGTGCTCTGAGTGCCTGCAGCTACTGTGACAGAAGGGACGCCAGAGAAAGGCAGTTGCGGGGTGAGGAGACTACCGCGGAACCAAAATGCTGCACGCTGCAGGTGATGGACGCTGGGGAGTGGGAGGCCCATCAGGAGGAGGACGTGGACCTGAGGCCAGTGCGGCAGTGGGTCCACAGTGGGCAGAGACCACCGTGGGGGGCCGTGTTGGGTCTGTCGGTGGCCACTAAAGGCCTATGGAGTAAGTTCGGTGTGCTGCGCCTCTCTGAGGGGGTGTTGCAGCGAGCGTGGAAGGAGCCAGCCACAGGGGAAGAGAGGTGGCAGGCCGTGGTTCCCAAAACTCTCAGAGAAACGGTGCTGGGGGCCTGTCATGGGGTCACTGGCTCAGGTCACTTTGGGAGCTCAAAGACTCTGCGCCGGCTGAGACAGGGGTTCTATTGGGGCCAGCACCGGCGGGATGTCGAGGATTTCTGCCGGCATTGTGATGAGTGTGCGGCACACAAGGGGCCACTGGATCAATCCTGCGACCCTTTACAGCAACAGGCATCGGGAGCGCCGATGGAGATGGTAGGGGTGGACATAATGGGCCCGTTCCCAGAGACAGACAGAGGGAACAAATATGTGCTTTATGCAATGGGCTATCTTACAAAGTGGCCGGAGGCCTATGCTCTTCTACCCAACCAAGAATTTTTGAGTCCAGGGTTTTCTCGGCTCTCTGTGAGCGTTTGGACATACAGAAGACACGCACCGCGCCATTACATCCGCAGAGCGTTGGCTTGGTAGAATGTTTTAACTTGACCATTCAACAGCAGCAAGCCATTCTCACAGCAGACCAACAGCGTGACTGGGACAGTCACATTCCCTTTGTTTTAATGGCATACCGTTCTGCTGTACAAAGCTCGACTAACTGCACCCCCGTCCTTCACATGCTGGCCAAGGAGATCCGGACGCCTGCGGAGATGGCCTTTGGTAGGCCACCGGATGCTAGAGGGGCCCCATCCGTGTTGGAGTATGCTCGAAAGCTGCAGGACCGGCTGGAGAAGGCTGGCATGAGACAAAAATGCAACCATGACATGAGGAGTAAGGGCAAGGACTTCCAGGCAGGGGACTTGGCCTGGGTTTATACCCCCAAGAGGAAGAAGGGGCGCTGTCCTTAACTAGACTGTCATTGGGATGGCCCTTGCAGAGTCATTGAATGGGTGGGAGAGGTGGTCTATAGGGTCCAAGTTCCCCCTAGGGGTAGGAGGGTAGTTCTCCATCGGGACCGGTTAGCACCCTACAAGGGGAGGGCTGTTCCTTTGTTTGAGGGGGGGGGGGCAGCTTTGCAGACAGACACTGGACCCTCCACAGACCTCGACCCCCAGGACCCATCCCTGCGTTTGCCCCCTTAACTTAATGCCCCGGACACTCCCCCTGTTTCACCTGTTGGCAGGCTGCGGAGAAGGCAACGGAGGCCTCAGCGGTTGAATGACTTTTCAATGACCCCTTGAGGGCAAGGGGCTTCATAAGGGGGAGGGCAGTGTGATAACCTGTGGGTTTTTGTACTGTTATTGTTGTTTCCCTGAGCCGTAGGCTGCCTTTGTGTTGGGCTGTGGGGAGGTTTGCGAGAGTTGGAAACGCGAAGAGAGTTCGAATGGGGACAGAGTTTTGCAGCGTTGTTGTAACTGTGTTACTGAAGTTGTTGCTGCCGTGGCTGAATGTAATAAAGCACATTAAACCTGTATCAGTGAGATTAATCTCCCCTCTTTATAACCAGGATATTACAGTGTGCTGCCTCATATTTTCGGTTTTTACTTGGCCATGAGTTCTTAGGTTATTTGCAGCAGAGTCCACGGCAGGGCTGTTGGTCTTCTCCTTCGGTCTATTTGTTGTCAAAAACCTGTCCATTTTGCGCTAGCTAGCTACACGCTAGCTTGAGGAGCAGAGCAGCTTGATAATAAGGCCAGGTCTACACAGATTATGACGTTGTCATGCCAAATTTGCAGCTGAATTTGAGAATCCGACGATTACAGCAGTTTACGTGTTGTACGGTTCAGGACAAATGGTTATTAAAAAAATAAATTAAAAAAATAATAATAATTTGGTTCAGGGTAGTTCAGGGTACAGGGTGGTTCAGGGTACAGGGTAGTTCAGGGTACAGGGTAGTTCAGGGTACAGGGTGGTTCAGGGTACAGGGTGGTTCAGGGTACAGGGTAGTTCAGGGTACAGGGTGGTTCAGGATACAGGGTGGTTCAGGGTACAGGGTAGTTCAGGGTACAGGGTGGTTCAGGGTACAGGGTAGTTCAGGGTACAGGGTGGTTCAGGATACAGGGTGGTTCAGGGTACAGGGTAGTTCAGGGTACAGGGTGGTTCAGGGTACAGGGTAGTTCAGGGTACAGGGTGGTTCAGGATACAGGGTGGTTCAGGGTACAGGGTAGTTCAGGGTACAGGGTAGTTCAGGATACAGGGTATTTCAGGGTACAGGGTGGTTCAGGATACAGGGTAGTTCAGGGTACAGGGTAGTTCAGGGTACAGGGTGGTTCAGGATACAGGGTGGTTCAGGGTACAGGGTAGTTCAGGGTACAGGGTGGTTCAGGATACAGGGTATTTCAGGGTACAGGGTGGTTTTCTCATCTTCCCTCCAATTGTCTGAGGCCCCCTAGCGCCCCCTGGTGGCTCCACTTTGGAAACCACTGCACTTGTCCATACAGAGTACCATATACACCTTATTGTCTGTCCCTGTAGTCATTCTTAAACCACTGCACTTGTCCATACAGAGTACCATATACACCTTATTGTCTGTCTCTGTAGTCATTCTTAAACCACTGCACTTGTCCATACAGAGTACCATATACACCTTATTGTCTGTCCCTGTAGTCATTCTTAAACCACTGCACTTGTCCATACAGAGTACCATATACACCTTATTGTCTGTCTCTGTAGTCATTCTTAAACCACTGCACTTGTCCATACAGAGTACCATATACACCTTATTGTCTGTCTCTGTAGTCATTCTTAAACCACTGCACTTGTCCATACAGAGTACCATATACACCTTATTGTCTGTCTCTGTAGTCATTCTTAAACCACTGCACTTGTCCATACAGAGTACCCTTGCATATACACCTTATTGTCTGTCTCTGTAGTCATTCTTAAACCACTGCACTTGTCCATACAGAGTACCATTGCATATACACCTTATTGTCTGTCCCTGTAGTCATTCTTAAACATGTACATTTATACATGCATACAAATGTACATAATTCCATAACCTATTTGCTTACCTCATAACTGCACAGAATACTTTGCAAATTGGTATTTAATGCTTCCTGGTTGGATATCAACTGCATTTCATTGGCTCTGGACCTGTACTCTGCACTATGGCAATACA
>JAXIVH010000056.1:1332895-1350395 GCA_036785325.1 Urophycis tenuis
GGTACAGGGTGGTTCAGGGTACAGGGTACGATGATAGGGTGTATTACCCAGGGTAGTTCAGGGTACAGGGTGGTTCAGGGTAGTTCAGGGTACAGGGTACGATGATAGGGTGTATTACCCAGGGTAGTTCAGGGTACAGGGTACAATGATACGGTGTACTACCCAGGGTAGTTCAGGGTACAGGGTACAGGGTAGTTCAGGGTACAGGGTAGTTCAGGGTACAGGGTGGTTCAGGGTACAGGGTGGTTCAGGGTACAGGGTACAGGGTGTATTACCCAGGGTGGTTCAGGGTACAGGGTACAGGGTAGTTCAGGGTACAGGGTATAGGGTATATTACTCAGGGTGGTTCAGGGTACAGGGTAGTTCAGGGTACAGGGTAGTTCAGGATACAGGGTAGTTCAGGGTACAGGGTACGATGATAGGGTGTATTACCCAGGGTAGTTCAGGGTACAGGGTGGTTCAGGGTACAGGGTAGTTCAGGGTACAGGGTGGTTCAGGGTACAGGGTGGTTCAGGGTACAGGGTAGTTCAGGGTACAGGGTGGTTCAGGGTACAGGGTAGTTCAGGGTACAGGGTGGTTCAGGGTACAGGGTACAGGGTGGTTCAGGGTACAGGGTGGTTCAGGGTACAGGGTAGTTCAGGGTACAGGGTGGTACAGGGTACAGGGTGTATTACCCAGGGTGGTGACCAGCTCCATCAGGTCACTGGGGCCGTTTCCCTTCATGGTCTCCAATGCCTCGATCACCTCCACACTGGCGCCAACGCATCGACCAATGGGAGCGTTCATATGGGTAAGCACCGCCCTCGTGTTAATGCCCAGGCCGTTTCCTGCATTCACCTACAAAACACACATACTGTAGTCACTGAGAGGACAGAAACTAGACAGAAACACAACAGTCACTATATTCCTGATGCTAACCAGGGACTGTGCTAGCTCCTTAGCATCTTCCAGATGTTTGAAGAGGGAGGAGCGGCCAAACTTCACATCCAGGACCAAACACTTCAGAGACTCCGCCCCTTTTTTAGAAATGATGGACCCTAGAGAAAAGCAATGACAACCAGAACACATCATTGTTTTAAAGTTTTGTTGTTTGTGTAGTTTCATATAAGCATGAAGCTAGGCCTGTGTAGTTCTCTATTAGCAAGAGGCTAGGTCTGTGTAGTTCTCTATTAGCAAGAGGCTAGGTCTGTGTAGTTCTCTATTAGCAAGAGGCTAGGTGTGTGTAGTTCTCTATTAGCAAGAGGCTAGGTCTGTGTAGTTCTCTATTAGCAAGAGGCTAGGCCTGTGTAGTTCTCTATTAGCAAGAGGCTAGGTCTGTGTAGTTCTCTATTAGCAAGAGGCTAGGTCTGTGTAGTTCTCTATTAGCAAGAGGCTAGGTGTGTGTAGTTCTCTATTAGCAAGAGGCTAGGTCTGTGTAGTTCTCTATTAGCAAGAGGCTATGTCTGTGTAGTTCTCTATTAGCAAGAGGCTAGGTGTGTGTAGTTCTCTATTAGCAAGAGGCTAGGTCTGTGTAGTTCTCTATTAGCAAGAGGCTAGGTCTGTGTAGTTCTCTATTAGCAAGAGGCTAGGTCTGTGTAGTTCTCTATTAGCAAGAGGCTAGGTCTGTGTAGTTCTCTATTAGCAAGAGGCTAGGTCTGTGTAGTTCTCTATTAGCAAGAGGCTAGGTCTGTGTAGTTCTCTATTAGCAAGAGGCTAGGTCTGTGTAGTTCTCTATTAGCAAGAGGCTAGGTGTGTGTAGTTCTCTATTAGCAAGAGGCTAGGTTCACTAATCGTTACTAGTTTGTGTAATCAGTCAGATTAGTTGAGTAGTACAAGTAGTAGTACTAGTTTATAGCTAGTACTGGTACCAGTGATGAGGGGGAGGCTGTCCACAGTGCTGGTGGCGTCCCTCAGGGCGTACAGGACCCGGTCCGCTGGGACCAGAGTCTCTGTCTGACCCACAATGAAACAGCCCACTGACTCCAGCATGGCCTGGAACTGAGCCCAGAGACACAGACACAGAACCAGACAGACAGACAGAGACAGACAGACAGACAGACAGACAGACACAGACAGAGACAGACAGACAGACAGACACAGAACCAGACAGACACAGACAGAGACAGACAGACAGACAGACACACAGACACAGAACCAGACAGACACAGACAGAGACAGACAGACAGACAGACACACAGACACAGAACCAGACAGACACAGACAGAGACAGACAGACAGACAGACACACAGACACACAGACACAGAACCAGATAGACACAGACAGAGACAGACAGACAGACAGACACACAGACACACAGACACAGACGGAGACAGACAGACAGACAGACACAGACAGACACAGACACACAGACACAGACACACAGACACAGACAGACAGACACACAGACAGACACAGACACAGACACAGACAGACAGACACAGACACAGACAGACAGACAGACACACAGAGACAGACAGACACAGACGGAGACAGACAGACAGACACAGACAGACACAGACACACAGACACAGACAGACAGACACACAGACACAGACAGACAGACAGACACAGACACAGAACCAGACAGACACAGACAGAGACAGACAGACAGACAGACACACAGACACAGACGGAGACAGACAGACAGACACAGACAGACACAGACACACAGACACAGACAGTCAGACAGACAGACACACAGACACACAGACACAGACACACAGACACAGACAGACAGACACACAGACACAGACAGACAGACAGACACAGACACAGACACAGACAGACACAGACACAGACAGACACAGACACAAACAGACAGACAGACACACAGACACAGACAGACAGTCACACAGAGACAGACAGACACAGACAGAGAGAGTGTGATGTACATTAAGTAAATTAAAAGAATCAATGAATGTACCAATCATGACAAGCTGTGCAATAAGGTGTGCTAGGTTAACAATGTACTGATTAATGTGCCGTGCCAGTAAAAGATTAAACATGTGATCCCGCTGAATAACACGGTTGTTCTGCAGACATGTACTGCAGCCTACTGACCAAGACTCGTACAGAAACAATTCAAACAGAAGGACACCCAAGGCCATGTGCAATGGGGAGTACCACTTCATATCTCTAAAGCACATTCCTTTGTAGGCATAAAGACCCAGAACAGACACGATACAGGCACAACACTCTAGGCAGAGCATCATATGAAGCTGGGTGTATCTCTACCTGTATTTTAGTACTCATTCCCTCCTTTGCTCCGCAGTTTACTGATAAATCATAGAATAAAGTGACTTAAAAGTAGTCAGATTCGATAGTCACTCTTATAGAACACAGCAAGAGATAGAGACACCTTTGACCTTTACTGAGTCACCTTGTGGAGCAGCTGGTTGAGTTAGTTAAGTTAGTTACCTTTTGGAGCGGTTGGTGAATGTTGAACCCTGGGATTGATTCCAGTTTATCCAGAGTTCCTCCTGTATGACTTAGGCCACGCCCACTGATCATGGGAACCTATTTCAACAGAGAAGAGGACCTTTTGGTCTTTATTGGTCATTCTCAGTATTTTTTAGATATGGGAACGAAATTTGTTCTCTGTTCATTTGACCCATCCCATTGTCCATAGGAGCAGTGGGCTGCTATGTTCAGCGCCTGGGGAGCAAGTTGGGGTTCAGTGTCTTGCTCAAGGACACTTTGACATGCAGACAGTTGGAGGAGAGGAATCGAGGGGACGACCCGCTCAGTCCACTGAGCTACTGCCACCCCTGACCTTTGATCGGTGGTTGAGCTTAGCATGTTTGCTAGCTTGTTGATCTTAGCATGTTTGCTAGCTTGTTCATCTTAGCATGTTTGCTAGCTTGTTGATCTTAGCATGTTTGCTAGCTTGTTGATCTTAGCATGTTTGCTAGCTTGTTGATCTTAGCATGTTTGCTAGCTTGTTGCCTTTAGCATGTTATTTAGCATGTTTGCTAGCAAGCCAACTTTAGAGTGTTTATTTTAGCATGATGAGTTTGATAGCATGTTTATGATCTTGCTGAACTCACCTTCAGGCCACAGGCGGCCAGTGCAGGCGCGAGAACCAGGCTAACTTTATCTCCAACGCCACCAGTAGAGTGTTTGTCCACAACAAGCCCCGCCCACTCCTCCGGCCATGACATCACTTCCCCCGACAGCATCATCTCTTTGGTCAGGGCCGTCGTCTCCGTGGCGACCATGCCCTTCAGCCAGATGGCCATCAGCATTGCCCCTGGAACATCACCTCACCCTCTTATAGCACTCCACCTTACACACAGCTCCACCATATACAGCTCCACCTCATACAGCTGCACCTTAAACAACGCTCCACCCTAAACACAGCTGCACCTTAAACACAGCTCCACCTCATACAGCTGCACCTTAAACACCGCTCCACCTTAAACACAGCTGCACCTTAAACACAGCTCCACCTCATACAGCTCCACCTCATACAGCTGCACCTTAAACACAGCTGCACCTTAAACACCGCTCCACCTTAAACACAGCTGCATCTTAAACACAGCTCCACCTCCTACAGCTCCACCTCATACAGCTGCACCTTAAACACAGCTCCACCTTAAATACAGCTGCACCTTAAACACAGCTGCACCTTAAACACAGCTCCGGCTCATACAGCTCCACCTCACACAGCTGCACCTTAAACACAGCTCCACCTCATACAGCTGCACCTTAAACACAGCTCCACCTCATACAGCTCCACCTTTCACACAGCTCCACCTCATACAGCTCCACCTTAAACACAGCTCCACCTTACACACAGCTCCACCTTAAACACAGCTTTACCTTACACACAGCTCCATTCATTCACATCTTCTAAATTTTATATTTCTATTTTTTGTACAGTTTTTGTACAGTTTATTCTAGCTGTATGAGGTGGAGCTGTGTTTAAGTTTATTCTATTTAGATTTTATACATTATTTATATATGGTATCCAGTGTGGGCAGCAAAGTAAGCATTTCATTGTTCAGGGAAACAAACGTGTTTCTTTACTGCACACATGACAATAAAACCTTTGAATCCTTGAATCCTTAAACACAGCTCCACCTCATACAGCTCCACATTAAACACAGCTCCACCTCATACAGCTGCACCTTAAACACAGCTCCACCTTAAACACAGCTCCACCTCATACAGCTCCACCTCATACAGCTCCACATTAAACACAGCTCCACCTCATACAGCTGCACCTTAAACACAGCTCCACCTCATACAGCTGCACCTTAAACACAGCTCCACCTCATACAGCTCCACATTAAACACAGCTCCACCTCATACAGCTGCACCTTAAACACAGCTCCACCTCATACAGCTGCACCTTAAACACAGCTCCACCTCATACAGCTCCACATTAAACACAGCTCCACCTCATACAGCTGCACCTTAAACACAGCTCCACATTAAACACAGCTCCACCTTAAACACAGCTCCACCTTAAACACAGCTCCACATTAAACACAGCTCCACCTCATACACCACTTGACGGTGTGTGTGTGTGTGTGTGTTTACCTATCTGGGCATCCTGTATGCGTTGCTCAACAACAGCATGGAGGAAGATTCTGATGTCTTCATCACTGAGCAGCCCTCCATTACGCTTCTTTTTGATCAGATCCGGAATGGACAACATGATGCCTGTAGGAACAAGCCCCACATGAGCAGGCTTGTTATACACTGTAGTTAACTATCTCTAAAGGGGGCTAGTGAGGGCTTGTATCCTATTCCTGTTAACACCACGCCCCTGCTCGAGCACTCTGCTCAACCACCTCAGCTGGTCGACTGGTTCCTCCATCACTAAAAGGAGGAAAAGGTCGGGTGGTGAAATCACAACTCTTCTCCGTTTTGGCACCGCAGTGGTGGAACAAGCTCCCTGCCAATGTCAGGACGGCAGAGTCACTCTCCATCTTCCTGAAGAGACTAAAGACCCACTTGTTCAAATGAACCCTGCCCTCATATTCTTATTTGTTGTACATCTTGGCACTTAGTCAGAGATGTTGTATACTAGCAATGGTTAATCTAGCAATTGAAATGCTCGAAACTTGTTCTGGTGACTTTCTTACAGTATTAGCAGCAATACATTTTTCACCTTCTTCTGACAAATGTACTCTTTGTAAGTCGCTTTGGATAAAAGTGTCTGCTAAATGCCCTCAGTGTAAATGAAAATGTTTTGGGAGAGACTCAAGACCCACTTGACTCATGTCGCTCTCTTCACAACACAAGTTGCTTCTTTGAAATGGGCGTTTATTGCTTGTCTTATTTTCTGATGCGTCCGTCTCTTTGCACCTGACGCTGTGAGAACTACAATCAAGAATGTACAAAAGGGTCTGCTAAATACCCTAAATGTAAATATAGTGATACAGTTTACGTACACACACACACACACACACACACACACACACACACACACACACACACACCTACCGTGCTGCTGGTGGAATGCTCTTGTGTGTCTGGTTTATGATATGAAGCTCAAACAGTAGAGGCCAGTAACCAATCAGAGACCATGCCAGAGGCTACTGACCTGAAGGTGTTGAACCAGTCAGGAATGGACATGTGACAGCAGGCTACAGCTTAGACATGAACAAAACAACAACAGGCTGACTCATTCACGTGCCTGTGTGTTGGTAAGCCAGGGGTCAATGACGAAACACTTCACCTTGGGTGAGTTTATAGTAAATTAGAGTTTATTCAAATGTTACACCCGCCCACAACTGAGTTGAGTTGCCGTGACAACCACCAACAGCAGGTGTGCTTTTAGAAAAAAGAAAAGACAGCAGTCACCCAAAAGAACTACAAGCACATGTCTTCACCATGTTATAACTTTAATACTATCCTGTCTGCACCATGTTATAACTATAACTTTATTACCATCCAGTCCGCACCAAGTTATAAGTATAACTTTAATACCAGACTGTCTGCACCATGTTATAAGTATAACTTTGATACCAGACTGTCTGCACCATGTTATACATATAACTTTAATAACAGACTGTCTGCACCATGTTATAACTATAACTTTATTACCATCCAGTCCGCACCATGTTATAAGTATAACTTTAATACCAGACTGTCCGCACCATGTTATAAGTTTAACTTTAATACCAGACTGTCTGCACCATGTTATAAGTATAACTTTAATAGCAGACTGTCTGCACCATGTTATAAGTATAACTTTAATACCAGACTGTCTGCACCATGTTATAAGTATAACTTTAATACCGGACTGTCTGCACCATGTTATAAGTATAACTTTAATACCAGACTGTCTGCACCATGTTATAAGTATAACTTTAATACCAGACTGTCTGCACCATGTTATAAGTATAACTTTAATACCAGACTGTCTGCACCATGTTATAAGTATAACTTTAATACCAGACTGTCTGCACCATGTTATAAGTATAACTTTAATACCAGACTGTCTGCACCATGTTATAAGTATAACTTTAATACCGGACTGTCTGCACCATGTTATAAGTATAACTTTAATACCAGACTGTCTGCACCATGTTATAAGTATAACTTTAATACCAGACTGTCTGCACCATGTTATAAGTATAACTTTAATACCAGACTGTCTGCACCATGTTATAAGTATAACTTTAATACCAGACTGTCTGCACCATGTTATACATCTAAATCATACTTTGAAAGAGTCGAGTCAGATGCCACACAGCAGGAATGCGGTTGCCCTGGCAACGCCAGGCCCTGTTGCCACAGCAACATGATGGACAGCCTCTTGTTCTGTGCTCACAGAGTTCGATCCCTTCGAGCCAACAGTTGATATACCTTCATTCTAGGAATATAAAAACTATAGGCTTCAAACTGTGAGATCATCTCTAGAAGATGTCTTGATGAAGACCCGCCTGCCCTGGTCTCAATGTATTGCAGTTAGGAAAGCGATTTTATGGAAGCAAAGTAGATATGTCAGAGGGCAGCAGTTAATAATAAATTCATGAAGTAAACCCCAATTAGTTGTGATACCAAATCCATACTTAAAAGGTCTTTTAAAAGCATGAGGCCTTCAGGGAACATGAGTGGCCAGCCCTTGGTGTGAGGGGGTGATGTGTGGAGGGTGAAGAGGTTATACTGTAGAGTAGATAACGGTTAACTAGTTAGAGGAAAGATAAAAGAGAATGATCATTTCTGTACAGATGGCTTTAAAAGGAGATAGCACCACCCACAGAAACTCCACCTGGCTGCGGAGCGTCTCAGAACAAACACGACACTCATTAGCATTTCAACACCAAACCACCTGCTAAACACTCTCCGTATTATAGAACCAAGGATTACAAAGTCTACGCCAACATTAGTCCAAGCTTTTAAGTGAATTGGTTGTGAATGATTAATAACTCCATATAAACACCAAAGTCTAGTAAGAAAGCTGCTAGGAAACAATAGAATGGGCCAGCACATTGTTAACCAGGTAGCCAACTTAGCATGTCAGCTAAATCAGTAAGTTAGCTAATTTACTGAGTTAGCTATACTAAATTGGCTGACATAGTGAATCAGTAAACTCAGTAAGACAGGTAAGTTGCCGACTAAGCTAAATCAGTAAATTATCTCAATCTGTAATTTAGCGATCTTACCTCTTAGACTGTAAAAAAGATAACAGTATCAGCTCCTCAGAAATGTGATAATCTAAAATGAAAACAAATAGAGGAAACACTGCCATTCATTTACTTTCAAACATACTTGATTAAACAGCTAGCTAGTACTAGATGGCTAGCTAGTGCTAAAGAGCTAGCTAGTGCTAAAGAGCTAGCTAGTGCTAAAGAGCTAGCTAGTGCTAAAGAGCCATGGATGGACTCCCAGAGCAGAGTGTATAAATGGCGAGAGATCAAATTGCTTTGACTGCCTGAGATGTTTCAGAGACCAAAGTAGCTTTCTACAGCATCTGACCAGAAAACCCAAGAGCTCGGCTTCCTGGGGCGTACAGGAAGAGAGGTCAGGGGTCAAGCGGAGCTGTCCAGGAGCTGCCGGAGGGCCCTCTCGATGTTGATGCGGTGGCCGAGGCGCGTGACGCCCAGCTCGGCGTAGTCCTCCTTGGTGAGGGCGGGCAGGTGGGAGCCCTCGATCTCGTGCTCCTGGAAGCGCAGGCGGTGCTCGGCCAGCCCCACGCTCTCCAGCCAGTCCCCCACGTCGTACTTACTCCACAGGCCCAGGGGCCGCTGCCTCCAGGGCCGCAGGGCCAGCAGGGGCCCGCCCAGCACGGGGGAGGGGCAGGGGGAGGCGTGGGGGGAGGGCGAGGGCGAGCGGGACCGGGCCCTGGCGCTGGCGCTACGCATCACAAAGCGGACCTCCTTGGGCTCCGAGGGCAGGCTGAGGCTGGAGGACTTGAGGATGGTCAGGCCGCGGGCCGAGCCCAGCTCCGGCCTGTCGGGGGCGGAGCCCAACCCTACCGGCCTATCGGAGCAGGGAGAGGGAGACGGGGAGGGGCTTCGCCGTGTGACGGGGTACCGGCTGCCTGGTCTGACGGTGTAGCTGGTCCCCCTCTGGGAGATGGTGTGGAGCTCCCCCAGGCTGGAGAACAGCCTGCAACACCATGCACTGTTATCATTATGACAGGCTGGAGAACAGCCTGCAACACCATGCACTGTTATCATTATGACAGGCTGGAGAACAGCCTGCAACACACATGCACTGTTATCATCACTAATGTTATTATGAAGGGCTGGAGAACAGCCTGCAACACACATGCACTGTTATCATCACTACTGTTATTATGAAGGGCTGGAGAACAGCCTGCAACACACATGCACTGTTATCATCACTACTGTTATTATGAAGGGCTGGAGAACAGCCTGCAACACACATGCACTGTTATCATCACTACTGTTATTATGAAGGGCTGGAGAACAGCCTGCAACACCATGCACTGTTATCATCACTACTGTTATTATGAAGGGCTGGAGAACAGCCTGCAACACCATGCACTGTTATCATCACTACTGTTATTATGAAGGGCTGGAGAACAGCCTGCAACACCATGCACTGTTATCATCACTACTGTTATTATGAAGGGCTGGAGAACAGCCTGCAACACCATGCACTGTTATCATCACTACTGTTATTATGAAGGGCTGGAGAACAGCCTGCAACACACATGCACTGTTATCATCACTACTGTTATTATGAAGGGCTGGAGAACAGCCTGCAACACCATGCACTGTTATCATCACTACTGTTACTATGACAGACTGGAGAACAGCCTGCAACACACATGCACTGTTATCATCACTACTGTTACTATGACAGACTGGAGAACAGCCTGCAACACACATGCACTGTTATCATCACTACTGTTACTATGACAGACTGGAGAACAGCCTGCAACACACATGCACTGTTATCTTTCAGTACGTTCACATTCAGCAAGAAATTCGAATTTCTGATCAGATCAGATAATGACATGCGTAAGACCGGATCACTTGTCCGAGTATACATGCCGTTCAGAGAATCGGATTAACAGCTGGAGCGTGGCTGTGCTATGTGGCGCTATGTGGTGCTGCGCATGTGCAGAATGGCACTGTGCATGCGCAGAATGCAAAATCCGATTCAGATCCGATTGCTGAGTATACATGCCGTTAAAAGTCCGACTATGAACGAATTATCCAGGTGTTGTTATCCGATTTTGAGATGTCCGAAGTAGGTCCGAAGTAGGTCCGAAGTAGGTCGGATTAAGGTGTTTACATGCACTTAAAAAGTCTGAATGATGTCTTATACGATTAGAAATTCGAATTTCTTGCTGCATGTAAACGTACTGACTATGACAGGCTGGAGAACAGCCTGCAACACCATGCACTGTTATCATCACTACTGTTATTATGAAGGGCTGGAGAACAGCCTGCAACACACATGCACTGTTATCATTATGACAGGCTGGAGAACAGCCTGCAACACCATGCACTGTTATCATCACTACTGTTATTATTACGGGCTGGAGAACAGCCTGCAACACCATGCACTGTTATCATTATGACAGGCTGGAGAACAGCCTGCAACACACATGCACTGTTATCATTATGACAGGCTGGAGAACAGCCTGCAACACACATGCACTGTTATCATTATGACAGGCTGGAGAACAGCCTGCAACTCACATGCACTGTTATCATCACTACTGTTATTATGATGGAGGGACGTGACCTCCGTTATTATCAGGGTCAGGGTCAGGGTCAGGGTTAGGGTCAGGGTCAGGGTCAGGGTCAGGGTCAGGGTTAGGGTTAGGGTCAGGGTTAGGGTTAGGGTCAGGGTTCTCCAGTTTGTTGACTCATGAGGTCTACATGGGGTCAGCTTCAGAAGTCTGGTATCAGAACCTCTGGGTTCAATTTACTTATTATCAAGCCACTGCTGCTTATGAATGAGAATTAGTAATTATGAATACATTATTATTAAGAATCAATCAGCTTTAACAACAAATGTTTACCCACTGTCCTCACTGACTGCTACACACCTGGAAGACAAAGAATACACATCGAGCACATGACAGACACACAACCACAACCACAACCACATCTAACCATCTCTTAACTAACCATCTAGAACCTCCATCTCACCTAAACTAACCATCTCATGTAAATGAGTGCTAGTGCATGATGGGTAATGACCTAGTTAACCACTTCCATGACGTACCTAGCCCCGCCTACTGGCGACCTGCGTCCGGGGTCCAGGGGGCTTGGCTCCTCCCCCAGAGAGTGGCTGTCTTTGTTTAACAGCTGCAGCCGATTGGCCAGGTCCAACCCCGAGCCCGTCCTATTGGTCAGCTCCAGGGCTGAGCTCATTCTATTGGTCAGGTCGATGGCCGAGCCCGCCCCCTGGCCCCCAAGAGCCACTGGCCGCCCTCCTTCTCCTAGTTCCACCCCACGCTCCGCCCCCTCCCCCCCCCAGAGCTTGGACCTCCTCTGGAAGAGGTACCGTGGCTGGCGGGAGGTGGGGGAGCAGGAGGAGGAGGAGGAGGGGAGGAGCTCGCTGTCTGACGACTGCTTCAGCAGCGGGTCTCTGAGGGAGGCGCGGCCTCGGCCAATGGGAGAGCGGAGGCGGGGCTTGAGGCCGGGCTGGGCGGGGGGCGAGGAGGGGGAAGTGGGGGCGGGAGGGGAGGCCAGCGTGATGGAGGGAGGGAGGGAGGAGCTGGGGGAGAAGGAGCCGTCCTCCCCCGCCTCGCCCCCCCCGCCACCCTCCCCCGCTCGCCGTGGCAGCAGAGCGAGGGAGGGGGGAGGGGGGGAGGGCAGGGATGCGAAGGCGGGGGGGGGGCGAGACCAGGCCGATCCTCCTCAGCTCCTCCCTGGTCTCCTCATCGCTGGAGGAGAGCAGGGCGGGGGGGAGGCTCACGGTGAAGGCCCCGCCCTCCTCCTCCGAGCTGCCCACCGTCAGGCTCCTCCTCCGCTCCTCCTCGGCCGGGGGGGCCGGGGTGGGTCTCCAGCGCTCGGGGGAGGGGCCGGCGGGGGAGGTCAACCCCCCCTCCGTCTCCGGCCGCTCCACCTGGCCCTCGAGGCCGAGGGGCGGGGCCGGGCCGGGCGGAGCCGGCGGCCCGCGCTTGTGGCGGGCGTCGGGGCCCCCCGGGGACGGCTTGGCACGCGGCTCCGGGCTGGGGGTCCGGGCCGTCAGCGCCCGCTCTCTCGCAGCCAGCGCCAGGGCGAGTGGAGACGAGGGATCTGGAAGACACAGAGGTCAGAGGTCAGGGAGGGTCCGGGCGGCGGCGGCGGCGGCGGCGGCGGCGTGGGACTGACCCAGAGGTTTGCCGGTCAGCGGGTGGAGGAAGGCGTGCGGCGTGGGGGAGGGGGACAGCACGGCCGCCGGGGGGGGCAGCTCGCCCAGGTCGTCCATGGAGTGGCTGAGGGTCAGGAGGGGCGGGGCGTGTCCGTCTGACCCCGCCCCCTCCACGGACAGGAAGAGGGAGGAGCGACGGCCCTGGACCCGAGCACGCTCAGACAGGACCTGCTGCTGGTAGAGCTCCGCCCTGCTGGGGATGGACACGCCCCCATCCTGCTCCTTCAAGCCCCCACCTGCAGGACGACAGGCAGGGTGAGACAGACGCCAAGACTGGGTGAGACAGACACGAAGACAGACACTAAGACAGGGTGAGACAGACACTAAGACAGGGTGAGACAGACGCTAAGACAGGGTGAGACAGACGCTAAGACAGGGTGAGACAGACACTAAGACTGGGTGAGACAGACACTAAGACAGGGTGAGACAGACACGAAGACAGGGTGAGACAGACACGAAGACAGGGTGAGACAGACACGAAGACAGACGCTAAGACAGGGTGAGACAGACACTAAGACAGACACTAAGACAGGGTGAGACAGACACTAAGACAGGGTGAGACAGACACGAAGACAGGGTGAGACAGACACGAAGACAGGGTGAGACGGACACTAAGACAGACACTAAGACAGGGTGAGACAGACACTAAGACAGGGTGAGACAGACACTAAGACAGGATGAGACAGACACGAAGACAGGGTGAGACAGACACTAAGACAGGGTGAGACAGACACTAAGACTGGGTGAGACAGACACTAAGACAGACGCTAAGACAGGGTGAGACAGACACTAAGACAGGGTGAGACAGACACTAAGACAGGGTGAGACAGACACGAAGACAGACGCTAAGACAGGGTGAGACGGACACTAAGACAGGGTGAGACAGACACTAAGACAGGGTGAGACAGACGCTAAGACAGGGTGAGACGGACACTAAGACAGGGTGAGACAGACACTAAGACAGGGTGAGACAGGGTGAGACAGACACTAAGACAGGGTGAGACAGACACTAAGACTGGGTGAGACGGACACTAAGACAGGGTGAGACAGACACTAAGACAGGGTGAGACAGACACTAAGACAGGGTGAGACAGACACTAAGACTGGGTGAGACGGACACTAAGACAGGGTGAGACAGACACTAAGACAGGGTGAGACAGACACTAAGACAGGGTGAGACAGACACTAAGACAGGGTGAGACGGACACTAAGACAGGGTGAGACAGGGTGAGACGGACACTAAGACAGGGTGAGACAGGGTGAGACGGACACTAAGACAGGGTGAGACAGACACTAAGACAGGGTGAGACAGGGTGAGACGGACACTAAGACAGGGTGAGACAGGGTGAGACGGAGACAGGGTGAGACAGGGTGAGACGGAGACAGGGTGAGACAGGGTGAGACAGGGTGAGACAGGGTGAGACGGAGACAGGGTGAGACAGGGTGAGACGGAGACAGGGTGAGACAGGGTGAGACGGAGACAGGGTGAGACAGGGTGAGACGGGGTGAGACGGAGACAGGGTGAGACAGGGTGAGACAGGGTGAGACGCTAACCGGGACACGGCCCCCCTGGGGAGAGAGGAGTCACCTTGGTCCTCCACTGGGGTCTGTTTGAGGAGAGGAGACTTCCTCCTCTGGGGCTTACTGGGCGGAGCCTGGTGGCCCACGTTAGCATACGGGTTTTCTATTGGACGGCCCCTCCGTCGTGACAGCGGTGATTGGCCGGCAGCGGAGCCGGGGGGGGCGTGGCTGGAGAGAGTGTCACCATGCGTCACGCTGCGTGTGTCGCGGTGGGCAGGTGTGTGTGCAGGTGTGTGTGCAGGTGTGTGTGCAGGTGTGTGTGCTGGTGTGTGTGCAGGTGTGTGTGCTGGTGTGTGTGCAGGTGTGTGTGTAGGTGTGTGTGCAGGTGTGTGTGCAGGTGTGTGTGCAGGTGTGTGTGTGTCCAAGGAGTCCTGCAGGATGATCATGGAGCGGGCCTTCCTCTGGCGCTCTGCGTGGGCTTGGCTTCTCAGCGGCGAATCAGAGAGCTCCTGCAGCCGTGGCTCCGCCCCCGGCTTGAAGCTGGAACGGTTGAGCCCCTCCCCTCGGGCGGGGGGGGGAGGGGGGAGGAAGGAGGGGGGTGGACCAGAGTCCAGCAGGTAGAGGGAGGGGGAGGAGGGGGAGGACGGTGGAGGGGGCGGGGCTATCTGCGGAGGGGGCGGGATGAAGCTGTCCGTCAGGGAGGAGCTCCGAGGGAAGCGGTGCTCTCCAATCAGAGCGGAGATACGGTCGTCCTCATGGGTCCCTGGGAACCAATCACACGTCACTTCCTGTGGTGTGTGGGTAGAGCGTGTGTGTTTGTGTGTTTGTGTGTGTTCACTGTGTGTGTGTGTGTGTCTGTGTGTGTGTGTGTGTGTGTGTGTGTGTGTGTGTGTGTGTGTGTGTGTGTGTGTGTGTGTGTTCACTGTGTGTGTTTGTGTATGTGTGTGTGTGTGTTTGTGTGTGTTCACTGTGTGTGTGTGTTTGTGTGTGTGTGTGTTTGTGTGTGTTCACTGTGTGTGTGTATGTGTGTGTGTGTGTGTTTGTGCGTGTTCACTGTGTGTGTGTTTGTGTGTGTTCACTGTGTGTGTGTGTGTGTGTGTGTGTGTGTGTGTGTGTGTGTATGTGTGTGTGTGTGTATGTGTTTGTGTGTGTGTGTTTGTGCGTGTTCACTGTGTGTGTGTGTGTGTTCACTGTGTGTGTGTATGTGTGTGTGTGTGTGTGTGTGTGTGTGTGTGTGTGTGTGTGTGTGTGTGTATGTGTGTGTGTGTGTGTGTATGTGTGTGTGTCTGTGTGTGTGTACCAAAGGACTTGGTCCTAGACATCCCTCTAGGTAGGGCCATGGTGGTCTTCTCCACCGGCTGGGGGGGCGCCAGACCCTGTCGCTCAAACAACGACTACACACACACACACACACACACACACATACACATACACATACACACACACACACACACATACACATACACACACACACACACACACACACACACACACACACACACACGTAGACGGACATTGTATAACTAGAGATAATGTAACACAGTACTAGTAGTAGTACTAGTACTAGTTGCAGCTGTAGTACACTGCAGTAATACTCACGTTGATCTCAGCCTGTGTGATGCGTCGGCTGCTGGGTCTCTGTCTGACCGTGGCCGAGCGCACTTCCTCTGTCTGTCTCGCTCTGATGACCACTTCCTGTGACGCTCCCGCCAGCATCTCATCCAGTTTCTCTAGAAACACAGTCAGCCAATCAGATAACAACGTACAGTCAGCCAATCAGATAACACCGTACAGTCAGCCAATCAGATAACAACGTAGTCAGCCAATCAGATAACAACGTACAGTCAGCCAATCAGATAACACCGTACAGTCAGCCAATCAGATAACAACGTACAGTCAGCCAATCAGATAACAACGTACAGTCAGCCAATCAGATAACACCGTACAGTCAGCCAATCAGATAACAACGTACAGTCAGCAAATCAGATAACACCGTACAGTCAGCCAATCAGATAACACCGTAAAGTCAGCCAATCAGATAACAACATACAGTCAGCCAATCAGATAACACCGTACAGTCAGCCAATCAGATAACACCGTACAGTCAGCCAATCAGGGCACTGACAGCGCTGTTAGCTTCATGTTAAATCCACGGAGATGAGCCTAGCAGCCTGGCTGTGCGTGCAGCACTGAATCTAGCCCCCTCGATGACCTCACTACCCCCCTGTGATATCATTACAGACATGCCAGCAGACTTACAACAGTTCACATCACTAAAACACTGTCACACATGTACATTTACGTGACATCACGGTAACATCACGGTGATGTCACCGAAAGCACACCTCGACTCACCAAAGCGCCTCCTTCTGGCCGAGGCTTATCAGTGCAGAGAAACAAAAAGGTTAGCATGATGCTACATGAGCTAGGTGTGGTAGAGAAACACACAGGATAGCATGATGCTACATGAGCTAGGTGTGGTAGAGAAACACACAGGATAGCATGATGCTACATGAGCTAGATGTGGTAGAGAAACACAAAGGTTAGCATGATGCTACATGAGCTAGGTGTGGTAGAGAAACACACAGGATAGCATGATGCTACATGAGCTAGGTGTGGTAGAGAAACACACAGGTTAGCATGATGCTACATGAGCTAGATGTGGTAGAGAAACACACAGGTTAGCACGATGCTACATGAGCTAGATGTGGTAGAGAAACACACAGGTTAGCATGATGCTACATGAGCTAGATGTGGTAGAGAAACACACAGGTTAGCATGATGCTACATGAGCTAGGTGTGGTAGAGAAACACACAGGTTAGCATGATGCTACATGAGCTAGGTGCGGTAGAGAAACACAAAGGTTAGCATGATGCTACATGAGCTAGGTGTGGTAGAGAAACACACATGTTAGCATGATGCTACATGAGATAGGTGTGTTAGAGAAACACACAGGTTAGCATGATGCTACCTGAACTAGGTGTGTTAGAGAAACACACTGTTTAGCATTGTGTAATATGAGGTAGTTGTGTTAGAAAAAAACCAGGGTAGCATGATGCTGCCTGAGCTAGTAATGTTGGAGACACACAGGTAAGCATGGTGCTATATGGGCTAGTAGTGTACAAACACATAGGTTACATTATGCTATAAAAGCTAGTTCCACATGTTAGCATAATGCTACATGAGCTACAGCTACT
>JAXIVH010000056.1:1355395-1375395 GCA_036785325.1 Urophycis tenuis
CAGTACCACTCTCCTACCTGTAGGAGGTGTAGTTTTACATGTGTAGGTGCGGGGTGCAGTCTCTCCTACCTGTAGGAGGTGTAGTTTTACATGTGTAGGTGTGGGGTGCAGTACCACTCTCCTACCTGTAGGAGGTGTAGTTTTACATGTGTAGGTGTGGGGTGCAGTCTCTCCTACCTGTAGGAGGTGTAGTTTTACATGTGTAGGTGTGGGGTGCAGTACCACTCTCCTACCTGTAGGAGGTGTAGTTTTACATGTGTAGGTGTGGGGTGCAGTACCACTCTCCTACCTGTAGGAGGTGTAGTTTTACATGTGTAGGTGCGGGGTGCAGTACCACTCTCCTACCTGTAGGAGGTGTAGTTTTACATGTGTAGGTGCGGGGTGCAGTCTCTCCTACCTGTAGGAGGTGTAGTTTTACATGTGTAGGTGTGGGGTGCAGTACCACTCTCCTACCTGTAGGAGGTGTAGTTTTACATGTGTAGGTGTGGGGTGCAGTACCACTCTCCTACCTGTAGGAGGTGTAGTTGTCGTAGGAGCCCACGGTGTAGTGTCTGAACAGCCTCTTGGTGCGATCTTCTCTGCTCTCTGGAGAGAAAACAAAACACATCCAATAAAAACTCCTTCTACACAAATGTTGTATGTTATATTATAATCATATATATAATATAATAACAATATAATAAACAATATTTCTTACATACGTATATCATATAATATTATAACATAATATAATAATATATGTTGATGTTATAAATAATGTTATAAATATTATATTATAAATAATAATAATATATTAAAGAAATCTATAATATTCTAATATATACTGTATGTTATGTATATGATCAAATTCCCCATCTGGGATTTCTAAAGTTCTACTATAAAGTATACTTTGTAGTCCACAATACATGGAGAAGTGCAGTGAATGGTGTATGCAGTATAGAAACAGTATGTAGTTCTAATACCTAGTCTGGGGTCGTACTGCCTCATCTGAACCTCCTCCACACAGTCAGCAGGGAACCAGCCGGTGCGTCCCTTCACACTGCCCTCCCAGAAGCCGCCCTCTCCAATGGACAGCACTGCACACACAACACCCAGTGATGTCACAACCTCAATACACAGGAACCAATGCTCTGGAACACAAAATGGGACTTTGACCTTTGCTGTGTCTTTAACCTTTGACCCTGAGTGTGCCTGACCTTTGACCCTCTCTCCCCGGTGCAGGTGGATCTCCCCCGGACCCTGCGGCGTGTGTGATCGTGTGGCGATGAAGGTGCGTCCTGGTACCGCACTGTACAGCCTCCTCTTCATCACCTGGGGAGCGGGGGGAGGAGAGGGCGGGGGGGACGTCTCCACTGCAGCCACTCCCCCTCCCCCGGGACTGCAGGCAGACAGAGAGAGAGACAGGTAGTCAGACGGACAGGGTGACAGGTAGACAGACAGGCACTGTTCATGTTTGTCATGATAACTGCAGTGCAAGTTGTGTGAAAGTGCTTGTGTGTGTGTGTGTGTGTGTACCTGAGTCTGCGTGAATGGCGTCTCAAGGAGTGAGTGTGGGTGTCATGGTGGGTGTCCAGGCTGTGCAGGGAGGGGCCTGGTGAGGAGGCGGGACTTTCCAGAGCATTATCACTGGCTGAACGAATCAGAGAGCGGGGAGAAGACAGGCCACTACCCCCTGCAGCCCTGACTCCTCCAACTCTACGACGCCTTGTATAAGAAGGACTCTCTGTGAAGGGAACTACACACAGACACACACACACACACACACACACACACACACACACACACACACACACACACACACACACACACACACACACACAGCCACACACACAGAAATCCACACACAAACCCAGTTACACACCCACACACACAGACAAACACACACACCAACCGTTTTGGTATTTGGTTGAATGAAAACAAAACAGAAACAAACACAGACAAAGTGAACTGACCCACGTCTGATGTTTTATGAATCTTAATGATTTCTGCTAAGTCAAAGTTTCCAGCGATGATTGCCACCTAGAGACACACACACACACACACACACACACACACACACACACACACACAGGTTGTTATAGTCATTAACCTAATGGTCATCATTCATACAGTCTATGGAAGATATTCTGGCAATTGTAGTCCTTCACCTGAAATGCAGTCTGGTTGTTGTAGTTCTTAATATCCTTATTGGCTCCTCTGAACAGGAGGACTCTGGCACAGCTGTCCTAAAGAAGATGAAGTCAGCCCTTGTTAAAGGTGCACTGTGTGGCTATGGGCGGTCAGGATAACACAGTGGAAAACACCAGGGCCGTGTTCCCATATCCATACTTCCTGTACTTACTATACTTAGTTTGAGTACGTAGGGTGTTACGATTACAATCGCGGCGAAGCGAAGTGTACTGAAAGGACCCGGATGGTGCCTTGAAAACGGTCAGTACGCTAGGTGTGCAACGGTGTACACTTATCATACTCAACGGCAGCCATCTTAGCTACGTAGCGGAAGAGGCGGAGCCAGGCTGAGCCACGCTCAGTTTGAAAATGGCCAGACGTCAGTGGGCGTCATGGATTCACGTGTGTTTGGTGGGTGACGCAGCCGCACAGCTGATAGTCATTTCTGGTAAGTGCACCACAGAGTATTGGATTTGGAACAACACTAACATCTGAAAACATCTTAAGTGTACTCATGGAAACATGGACATCGGAACACGGCCTGCTGAAGAAGAGAGCAGACCACTAAAGAAACCAGGACTTATACTTGAAACAGACTGGAGAGAAACGAAGAACTGTCTCAGCTGAGTTTGGACTCCTGCGTGCTGACTGTTATTGAGCGAGTGACTGAGTGAATGGGTGAATGAGTGGCTGGGTGACTGAGTGAATAGGCACTTTGACAAAACACTAGTTTGTTAAAGCTAGGCCATTTGGAGAAACCACATTTTGAATCCAACCCTGAAGAAAACCCACTGCTCCCTTCAGGCCTCCTCTGAAGCCCCGCCCCCTGCAGATCCACGGGTGTCTTACCCTCAGCAGGGAGCAGGGGAGAGGGCAGACAGACAGGCAGGTGTCTAACCCTCAGCAGGGAGCAGGGGAGAGGGCAGACAGACAGGCAGGTGTCTAACCCTCAGCAGGAAGCAGGGGACAGACAGGCAGGTGTCTAACCCTCACCAGGGAGCAGGGGAGAGGGCAGACAGACAGGCAGGTGTCTAACCCTCACCAGGGAGCAGGGGAGAGGGCAGACAGACAGGCAGGTGTCTAACCCTCACCAGGGAGCAGGGGAGAGGGCAGACAGACAGGCAGGTGTCTAACCCTCACCAGGGAGCAGGGGAGAGGGCAGACAGACAGGCAGGTGTCTAACCCTCAGCAGGAAGCAGGGGACAGACAGGCAGGTGTCTAACCCTCACCAGGAAGCAGGGTAGAGGGCAGACAGACAGGCAGGTGTCTTACCCTCACCAGGGAGCAGGGGACAGACAGGCAGGTGTCTAACCCTCAGCAGGGAGCAGGGGAGAGGGCAGACAGACAGGCAGGTGTCTAACCCTCAGCAGGAAGCAGGGGAGAGGGCAGACAGACAGGCAGGTGTCTAACCCTCAGCAGGAAGCAGGGTAGAGGGCAGACAGACAGGCAGGTGTCTAACCCTCACCGGGGAGCAGGGGAGAGGGCAGACAGACAGGCAGGTGTCTAACCCTCACCAGGGAGCAGGGGAGAGGGCAGACAGACAGGCAGGTGTCTAACCCTCAGCAGGGAGCAGGGGAGAGGGCAGACAGACAGGCAGGTGTCTAACCCTCAGCAGGAAGCAGGGGACAGACAGGCAGGTGTCTAACCCTCAGCAGGGAGCAGGGGAGAGGGCAGACAGACAGGCAGGTGTCTAACCCTCAGCAGGAAGCAGGGGAGAGGGCAGACAGACAGGCAGGTGTCTAACCCTCAGCAGGAAGCAGGGTAGAGGGCAGACAGACAGGCAGGTGTCTAACCCTCACCGGGGAGCAGGGGAGAGGGCAGACAGACAGGCAGGTGTCTAACCCTCACCAGGGAGCAGGGGAGAGGGCAGACAGACAGGCAGGTGTCTAACCCTCAGCAGGGAGCAGGGGAGAGGGCAGACAGACAGGCAGGTGTCTAACCCTCACCGGGGAGCAGGGGAGAGGGCAGACAGACAGGCAGGTGTCTAACCCTCACCGGGGAGCAGGGGAGAGGGCAGACAGACAGGCAGGTGTCTAACCCTCACCAGGGAGCAGGGGAGAGGGCAGACAGACAGACAGGTGTCTAACCCTCAGCAGGAAGCAGGGGAGAGGGCAGACAGACAGGCAGGTGTCTAACCCTCACCAGGGAGCAGGGGAGAGGGCAGACAGACAGGCAGGTGTCTAACCCTCACCAGGGAGCAGGGGAGAGGGCAGACAGACAGGCAGGTGTCTAAACCTCACCGGGGAGCAGGGGAGAGGTCAGACAGACAGGCAGGTGTCTAACCCTCAGCAGGAAGCAGGGTAGAGGGCAGACAGACAGGCAGGTGTCTAACCCTCAGCAGGAAGCAGGGTAGAGGGCAGACAGACAGGCAGGTGTCTAACCCTCAGCATGAAGCAGGGTAGAGGGCAGACAGACAGGCAGGTGTCTAACCCTCACCGGGGAGCAGGGGAGAGGGCAGACAGACAGGCAGGTGTCTAACCCTCAGCAGGAAGCAGGGGACAGACAGGCAGGTGTCTAACCCTCACCAGGGAGCAGGGGAGAGGGCAGACAGACAGGCAGGTGTCTAACCCTCAGCAGGAAGCAGGGGACAGACAGGCAGGTGTCTAACCCTCAGCAGGAAGCAGGGGACAGACAGGCAGGTGTCTAACCCTCAGCAGGAAGCAGGGGACAGACAGGCAGGTGTCTAACCCTCACCGGGGAGCAGGGGAGAGGTCAGACAGACAGGCAGGTGTCTAACCCTCAGCAGGAAGCAGGGGAGAGGGCAGACAGACAGGCAGGTGTCTAACCCTCAGCAGGAAGCAGGGGACAGACAGGCAGGTGTCTAACCCTCAGCAGGAAGCAGGGGAGAGGGCAGACAGACAGGCAGGTGTCTAACCCTCACCAGGGAGCAGGGGAGAGGGCAGACAGACAGGCAGGTGTCTAACCCTCAGCAGGAAGCAGGGGACAGACAGGCAGGTGTCTAACCCTCAGCAGGAAGCAGGGGAGAGACAGGCTAAGCTCAGCTCTACAGAAGCAGCAGAGAGTTTCTTTTGTTGTTGTTTTAATTTGATTTATTGTTTGCTGTCAGGATGGGAAGAGAATTGTAATAAATAACAACAACACAGATAATGAATGAATGAGTTCATTAAACACTAGTTAAAGGTACAGTACTATAATACTGCAATCCTGTAATACTGTCATCCAAAGGCATCATTTTGGAGCGTCTCTCGAGGCGTGGGGGGGGGGGGGGGGGGGGGGGGGGGCAGGTTGGGAGCTCTGACAGACACTGAACCAACACCAGTGTGAGATGACAGACACTGAACCAACACCAGTGTGAGATGACAGACACTGAACCAACACCAGTGTGAGATGACAGACACTGAACCAACACCAGTGTGAGATGACAGACACTGAACCAACACCAGTGTGAGATGACAGACACTGAACCAACACCAGTGTGAGATGACAGACACTGAACCAACACCAGTGTGAGATGACAGACACTGAACCAACACCAGTGTGAGATGACAGACACTGAACCAACACCAGTGTGAGATGACAGACACTGAACCAACACCAGTGTGAGATGACAGACACTGAACCAACACCAGTGTGAGATGACAGACACTGAACCAACACCAGTGTGAGATGACAGACACTGAACCAACACCAGTGTGAGATGACAGACACTGAACCAACACCAGTGTGAGATGACAGACACTGAACCAACACCAGTGTGAGATGACAGACACTGAACCAACACCAGTGTGAGATGACAGACACTGAACCAACACCAGTGTGAGATGACAGACACTGAACCAACACCAGTGTGAGATGACAGACACTGAACCAACACCAGTGTGAGATGACAGACACTGAACCAACACGTGTGAGATGACAGACACTGAACCAACACCAGAGTGAGATGACAGACACTGAACCAACACCAGTGTGAGATGACAGACACTGAACCAACACCAGTGTGAGATGACAGACACTGAACCAACACCAGTGTGAGATGACAGGGGGACATGAGGGCCATTACGGTGGCAATACGGTTAGGTTAGATAAATAGGGTTAGATTAGGCTAGGTTAGGCTAGGTTATGTTAGGCTAGGCTAGGTTATATTAGATTAGGTTAGGTTAGGCTAGGTTATATTAGATTAGGTAAAGTTAGGTTAGGCTAGGCTAGATTAGGTTAGGTTAGGTTAGGCTAGGCTAGGTTAGGCTAGGCTAGGTTATATTAGATTAGGTTAGGTTAGGATAGGTTACGTTAGGTTAGGTTAGACTAGGTTTGGTTAGGTTAGGTTAGAGCAACATGGACTCACAGTCAGCAGATAAGATGTTCTTATATTCATTCATTGTTTGCATATTATGAACCAACTCATGTGGCCTCTTGAAGTCCTTCTGGGATCTAGTGGTCTCATCTTTCAAATGCAGCTCAGAGATTTGCTAACCCTTACCTTAACCCTCTAACCCGAACCCTAACCTAACCCTAACACGAACCCTTACCTTAACCCTCTAACCCGAACCCTAACCTAACCCTAACCCTAACCCTAACCTAACCCTAACCCTAACCTAACCCTAACCCTAACCCTAACCCGAACCCTAACCTAACCCTAACCCTAACCTAACCCTAACCCGAACCCGAACCCGAACCCTAACCCTAACCCTAACCCTAACCCGAACCCTAACCCTAACCCTAACCTAACCCGAACCCTAACCCTAACCCTAACCCGAACCCTAACCTAACCCTAACACGAACCCTTACCTTAACCTTCTAACCCAAACCCTCACCAAACCCTCACCTAACCCTCACCTAACCCTAACCCTCACCCTCACCAAACCCTAACCTAACCCTAACACGAACCCTAACCTAACCTAACCCTGGGTAACCATAACCCACATGCCAAATCAGAAAGAATATTCCGACCTGGAATGGAAATTGAAGAAGAGAACGTACTGGTGTGTCACTAGTGTGACACAGCATGATAAGTGATCTGTGTTGATGAATTACAGTGCACTTCTTACATATTGTACCTTTAGTAAAAGGCCTTACCCTTTTACTAGTTACTTCATGAAAGACTAGTCAGTGAAGCAACATGTGTGATGATAGCAGTGCCCTACCTGGTTGTACAGAGCACAGAGGTGTAATGCTGTGTTCCCTGATGCATTCTGGGAACTCATGTCCGCGCCATAAAACAACAAGTGTTCAAGGTGCTGCACGTTACCGTGACGACAGGCCTGGAACACAACCACGAGAGTCAAAGCATTGATGATGTTCTGGTTGTTTCTTTGAGTATGATTGTTCATATTGATTCAGTGTGCTTCACCTGGTGGATTTCCTGCCATCCATTTTCATCAGTCATGCCTGTAAAACAATTCAATGAAAGTCTTTGTTTTCATGATTATATCACAATAGTACCAGTATAGGCCATCTAACAGGACCCCATAAACCATGAGTACACAATGTACTCTCTAGGTCCCCATAAACATTGAATATGTAATGTTTCAAAAAAACTGTAGCTGGACCCATGGACCATGAACACACTCTAGCTAGAGCCCCGGACCATGAATACATGAAGTTTGACCAAACTGTCATGGGACTCGTCATAATGCTCCACCCACAGGGCGTGGTCTCTGACCTATGGTGGCGTGGTCCTGCAGTAACAGCTCACAGCAGTAGGGGGCCCCACCAACCATGGCAGAGTGGTAGAGTGGAGTCAGACCGCGGCTGTCCTTGTAGTCAGGAGATGCTCCCAGGTCCAGCAGTGTCTACAGCATCAGCAGCATATCATCACCACGCCGTTCATATGTAGGCTTCTCTTCTCATCATCATTATTATGCATAGCACAGACTGGAGTACTGTGAGAGCGGTACTACAGTAGTACTACAGTAGTAAACGTACTGTTAGAGCAGTACTGCAGTAGTATTACAGTAGTATACATACTGTGAGAGCAGTACTGCAGTAGTACTACAGTAGTACTACAGTAGTATATTTACTGTGAGAGCAGTACTACAGTAGTACTACAATAGTATATGTACTGTGAGATCAGTACTACAGTAGTACTACAGTAGTATACGTACTGTGAGAGCAGTACTTCAGTAGTACTACAGTAGTACTACAGTAGTATATGTTCTGTGAGAGCAGTACTACAGTAGTACTACAGTAGTATATGTACTGTGAAAGTAGTACAGTAGTACTTCAGTAGTATATGTACTGTGAGAGCAGTACTGCAGTAGTACTACAGTAGTATATGTACTGTGAGAGTAGTACTACAGTAGTACTTCAGTAGTATATGTACTTTGAGAGCAGTACTACAGTAGTATACCTACTGTGAGAGCAGTACTACAGTAGTATACCTACTGTGAGAGCAGTACTGTTCTTGCAGAGCACAGCTCTGTGCAGGGCAGTGATTCCGTCTCGCGTCCTGAAGTCCAGGTGAGCTCCACCACTTCTCAGCACCTTGATGAGGTCACAGCTGTCCTCCAGCTGAACAGCCTGAGTGAAGGGGCACTCTATGGTACAAACAGGTATACTGCAGTATGTTACTCTGTATTAAAGGTATACTGCAGTATGTTACTCTGTATCACAGGTATACTGCAGTATGTTACTCTGTATTACAGGTATACTGCAGTATGTTACTATGTATTACAGGTATACTGCAGTATGTTACTCTGTATTAAAGGTATACTGCAATATGTTACTCTGTATCACAGGTATACTGCAGTATGTTACTCTGTATTACAGGTATACTGCAGTATGTTACTCTGTATTACAGGTATACTGCAGTATGTTACTCTGTATTACAGGTATACTGCAGTATGTTACTCTGTATTACAGGTATACTGCAGTATGTTACTCTGTATTACAGGTATACTGCAGTATGTTACTCTGTATTACAGGTATACTGCAGTATGTTACTCTGTATTACAGGTATACTGCAGTATGTTACTCTGTATTACAGGTATACTGCAGTATGTTACTCTGTATTCCAGGTATACTGCAGTATGTTACTCTGTATTACAGGTATACTGCAGTATGTTACTCTGTATTACAGGTATACTGCAGTATGTTACTATGTATTACAGGTATACTGCAGTATGTTACTCTGTATTAAAGGTATACTGCAATATGTTACTCTGTATCACAGGTATACTGCAGTATGTTACTCTATATTACAGGTATACTGTGGTATGTTACTCTGTATTACAGGTATACTGCGGTATGTTACTCTGTATTACAGGTATACTGCAGTATGTTACTCTGTATTACAGGTATACTGCAGTATGTTACTCTGTATTACAGGTATACTGCAGTATGTTACTCTGTATTACAGGTATACTGCAGTATGTTACTCTGTATTACAGGTATACTGCAGTATGTTACTCTGTATTACAGGTATACTGCAGTATGTTACTCTGTATTACAGGTATACTGCAGTATGTTACTCTGTATTACAGGTATACTGCAGTATGTTACTCTATATTACAGGTATACTGTGGTATGTTACTATGTATTACAGGTATACTGCAGTATGTTACTCTATATTACAGGTATACTGTGGTATGTTACTATGTATTACAGGTATACTGCAGTATGTTACTCTGTATTACAGGTATACTGCAGTATGTTACTCTATATTAAAAGGTATACCGTGGTATGTTACTATGTATTACAGGTATACTGCAGTATGTTACTCTGTATTACAGGTATACTGCAGTATGTTACTCTATATTACAGGTATACTGTGGTATGTTACTCTGTATTACAGGTATACTGCAGTATGTTACTCTGTATTACAGGTATACTGCAGTATGTTACTCTGTATTACAGGTATACTGCAGTATGTTACTCTATATTACAGGTATACTGTGGTATGTTACTATGTATTACAGGTATACTGCAGTATGTTACTCTATATTACAGGTATACTGTGGTATGTTACTATGTATTACAGGTATACTGCAGTATGTTACTCTGTATTACAGGTATATTGCAGTATGTTAATCTGTATTACAGGTATATTGTGGTATGTTAATCTGTATGACAGGTATACTGCAGTATACCCTCATGCTCTTATTTGTTGTACGTCTTGGCACTTTAATTGCTCTTTGTAACTTGGCACTTAGTCAGAGATGTTGTATACTAGCAATGGTTCACCTAGCAATTGAAAGGCTTGAAACTTGTTCTGGTGACTTTCTTACTGTATTAGCAGCAATGAAATGTTTCACCTTCTTATGACAAATATACTCTTTGTAAGTCGCTTTGGATAAAAGCGTATGCTAAATGCCCTCAATGTTAATGTATATTACTCTAAATGACTGGTACTGCATTATACAGTATATTGCAGTATATTCTGGAGTAACAGATTATATTACTATCGGAAATTACTTGCGTTGTGTTTGTTTCTGACCTCCTGCCTGCGTTACTGACCT
This sequence comes from Urophycis tenuis, assembly GCA_036785325.1. Lineage (NCBI taxonomy): Eukaryota > Metazoa > Chordata > Actinopteri > Gadiformes > Phycidae > Urophycis > Urophycis tenuis. The sequence continues at coordinate 1,365,982 of JAXIVH010000056.1, forward strand.
CCACTGTCTGCGTCATGGAAGTTGGGGTCCAGTCCTTTGTCCAACCATCTTGAGACCTTCTCAACATTCTTCTGCTGGACATGCTCCATGAACCGCTTGAGATTTGCCTGAAAACACAGCAGTACGTAGATTGGGTAGCTGTTAGATTGTTCATCTTGGTACATACCATGGCTAACTGTTGTAGCATGTTTCCCTAGGTATGTTAAGATATTCATTTATTAATCCCCCTTAGGAGAAATTCACATTGACCAGCAGTACAAGGGGATAAAGGAGTGCAATAAAAAAACAGAGTATAAACAATAAACAATAAATAGATTTACCTAAATTGAGATAAAATTATACGAGAGCTCTTATAATAAGATAAAATGAAAACCAACTATATACATACATAGTAATCATCCTATTGAAGATGAATTGTGCAATTGGTCGATGAGTCTGACTGAGGTGTATATATATAAATATAAATGTGCAGATGAAAATTGTGCAAAGTATATGTGCAAATGTGCAAAATGTGCAAATGTAGAGGATTTCACAGGTAATGTAAGAAGACATAAATAACAACGGTTTAGTCAACAGACAGTCCTTAGGTGTGGGGTGTGGTGCTTAGTTACGTTATTATGTAGCTTGGCTAACTGTTAGCGTAGTCACATTATTATGTAGCTTGGCTAACTGTCAGCGTAGTTACCTTGGTGTGCAGCTTGGCTAACTGCTAGCGTAGTTACCTTGGTATGCAGCTTGGCTAACTGCTAGCATAGTTACCTTGGTATAGAGCTTGGCTAACTGCTAGCGTAGTTACCTTGGTATGCAGCTTGGCTAACTGCTAGCGTAGTTACCTTGGTATGCAGCTTGGCTAACTGCTAGCGTAGTTACCTTGGTATGCAGCTTGGCTAACTGTTTGTCATCCACGTAGCTCTGGGTATAAACTCTCCTCTTATAACGGAACTAAACACAAGGGGTGAAAGGACAGTCAGTCAGAACTAGCAGTAGTACGAGTAGTATAACTAGTAGTATAACTAGTAGTAGTAGTAGTAGTACTAGGAAACCTATAGGCATAGCCATAATTCATTGGGAGGACAATTTAAAAATACATTTGTATTTATTTGAATATATATAAAAGAAAAAGGTGTTAAATTATGGGTGCTAGGTACACCTCCTGACCAATGACAATGAACCAGTGAGTTGCCTCTTCCACAACTGAATTTGAAAATGAATCAGAGGCACAGTATTAGACAGTCTCTGGACTCTAAATAAGGTTATTTAAAGGAGGAGCACCTTCAAAAACGTTCTGAATCAGCCCAGTGCTTGATTCAAACAAGTTAGCATTCAACCGAGTTAGCCAAGATGAATGGAAGCAGATGAGAGCGTTTAGCTCCTTCAGTGAATGGAGGGCAAAATACACATTCCAGCTTCTCCAAATTAAAGATAGTGAGGAATTTAATTCCCCTCCTTGTGAACAGTGAATCTAAAAAGTAAAAATCAATATATTGAACGTTTATTTATTTTTTTTATTTTTTTTAACTCAAACTAAGCTCTGGTACAAACTGGTATCAATCACTGAGGAGCTACAGAGATGCAGCTCTGAAACCATCAAGAGAACAATGTGCTACTCCACCCAGAATGAAAGCTATGCCCTCGCCTACAGGGAAGGTGTGGGGGAAGGAGGGGAAGGGGTAGTAGTGTAGTAGTGGTATTAATAGTAGTAGTAAATAGTAGTAGTAGTATAGTAATAGTAGAATATAGTAGTAATAGTAGTTGGAGCAAGAGTAACAGTAGTATATAGTTGTAGTAGTAGTACACTTTGGTAGGTAGGGCATAGGGTATGGTAGCTCTAGATAGGGTATAGGTAGGGTAGGGGGTAATGGGGGAAGGGGGTAGTCCTCTAGGTAGGGTATAGGTAGGGTATCGGGGTAATGGGGGAAGAGGGTAGTCCTCTAGGTAGGGTATAGGTAGGGTACCTCTAGGTAGGGTATCGGGGTAATGGGGGAAGAGGGTAGTCCTCTCGGTAGGGTATAGGTAGGGTACCTCTAGGTAGGGTATCGGGGTAATGGGGGGAAGAGGGTAGTCCTCTAGGTAGGGTATAGGTAGGGTACCTCTAGGTAGGGTATCGGGGTAATGGGGGGAAGGGTGTAGTCCTCTAGGTAGGGTATAGGTAGGGTACCTATAGGTAGGGTATCGGGGTAATGGGGGAAGAGGGTAGTCCTCTAGGTAGGGTATAGGTAGGGTACCTCTTGGTAGGGTATCGGGGTAATGGGGGAGAGGGTAGTCCTCTAGGTAGGGTATAGGTAGGGTACCTCTAGGTAGGGTATCGGGGTAATGGGGGGAAGGGTGTAGTCCTCTAGGTAGGGTATAGGTAGGGTACCTATAGGTAGGGTATCGGGGTAATGGGGGGAAGAGGGTAGTCCTCTAGGTAGGGTATAGGTAGGGTACCTCTAGGTAGGGTATCGGGGTAATGGGGGGAAGGGTGTAGTCCTCTAGGTAGGGTATAGGTAGGGTACCTATAGGTAGGGTATCGGGGTAATGGGGGAAGAGGGTAGTCCTCTAGGTAGGGTATAGGTAGGGTACCTCTTGGTAGGGTATCGGGGTAATGGGGGAGAGGGTAGTCCTCTAGGTAGGGTATAGGTAGGGTACCTCTAGGTAGGGTATCGGGGTAATGGGGGGAAGAGGGTAGTCCTCTAGGTAGGGTATAGGTAGGGTACCTCTAGGTAGGGTATCGGGGTAATGGGGGGAAGAGGGTAGTCCTCTAGGTAGGGTATAGGTAGGGTACCTATAGGTAGGGTATCGGGGTAATGGGGGGAGAGGGTAGTCCTCTAGGTAGGGTATAGGTAGGGTACCTCTAGGTAGGGTATCGGGGTAATGGGGGGAAGAGGGTAGTCCTCTAGGTAGGGTACCTATAGGTAGGGTATCGGGGTAATGGGGGAAGGGGGTAGTCCTCTAGGTAGGGTATAGGTAGGGTACCTCTAGGTAGGGTATCGGGGTAATGGGGGGAAGGGGGTAGTCCTCTAGGTAGGGTATAGGTAGGGTACCTCTAGGTAGGGTATCGGGGTAATGGGGGGAAGAGGGTAGTCCTCTAGGTAGGGTATAGGTAGGGTACCTCTAGGTAGGGTATCGGGGTAATGGGGGAAGAGGGTAGTCCTCTAGGTAGGGTATAGGTAGAGTACCTCTAGGTAGGGTATCGGGGTAATGGGGGGAAGAGGGTAGTCCTCTAGGTAGGGTATAGGTAGGGTACCTCTTGGTAGGGTATCGGGGTAATGGGGGGAAGGGGGTAGTCCTCTAGGTAGGGTATAGGTAGGGTACCTCTTGGTAGGGTATCGGGATAATGGGGGGAAGGGGGTAGTCCTCTAGGTAGGGTATAGGTAGGGTACCTCTAGGTAGGGTATCGGGGTAATGGGGGGAAGAGGGTAGTCCTCTAGGTAGGGTATAGGTAGGGTACCTCTAGGTAGGGTATCGGGGTAATGGGGGAAGAGGGTAGTCCTCTAGGTAGGGTATAGGTAGGGTACCTCTAGGTAGGGTATCGGGGTAATGGGGGAAGAGGGTAGTCCTCTAGGTAGGGTATAGGTAGGGTACCTCTTGGTAGGGTATCGGGGTAATGGGGGAGAGGGTAGTCCTCTAGGTAGGGTATAGGTAGGGTACCTCTAGGTAGGGTATCGGGGTAATGGGGGGAAGAGGGTAGTCCTCTAGGTAGGGTATAGGTAGGGTACCTCTAGGTAGGGTATCGGGGTAATGGGGGAAGAGGGTAGTCCTCTAGGTAGGGTATAGGTAGGGTACCTCTTGGTAGGGTATCGGGGTAATGGGGGAGAGGGTAGTCCTCTAGGTAGGGTATAGGTAGGGTACCTCTAGGTAGGGTATCGGGGTAATGGGGGGAAGGGGGTAGTCCTCTAGGTAGGGTATAGGTAGGGTACCTCTAGGTAGGGTATCGGGGTAATGGGGGGAAGGGGGTAGTCCTCTAGGTAGGGTATAGGTAGGGTACCTCTAGGTAGGGTATCGGGGTAATGGGGGGAAGAGGGTAGTCCTCTAGGTAGGGTATAGGTAGGGTACCTCTAGGTAGGGTATCGGGGTAATGGGGGGAAGAGGGTAGTCCTCTAGGTAGGGTATAGGTAGGGTACCTCTAGGTAGGGTATCGGGGTAATGGGGGGAAGGGGGTAGTCCTTCAGCAGTCTCTCCTCGTCCAGGAACTTGCCAGCACGGCCGTTGAAGGCAGGCTGGAAGAGGCCGTAGTTGAGAACATCTGAGAGGGCCTGGGTCAACGTCACCAGAACCCTCTGCTTACTGACCCATACGGGCAGGTCTGGGTCCAGACGCAAGCACTTCTACAGAACAGAACAAGGGGACCCTTAGAACCACTTGAGAACCACCTAGAATAACCTTTAGATCCACAATAGAAGACTTAGAACCATGTTAGAACACAAAAAGCTGAAAACCAGAACCACCTTAGAATGATTAGAACTTAGTTAAGTACAAAGAACAATTGGACCCACTTTGGAACCCCTTCCGGTGCTGGCTCACGGCCCCGCCCACATCAACGCCCCGCTCGCATCGACGCCCCGCCCATACCAACGCCCCGCCCACATCAACGCCCCGCCCACAACAACGCCCCGCCCTCATCAACGCCCCATCCACATCAACGCCCTGCCCAAACAACGCCCCGCCCACATCAACGCCCCGCCCATACCAATGCCCCGCCTACATCAACGCCCCGCCCACACCAAACGCCCCGCCCATACAACGCCCCGCCTACATCGACGCCCCGCCCATACAACACCCCGCCTACATCAACGCCCCGCCCACACCAACGCCCAGCCCATGATAACGCCCCGCCCAAGTCAGCCCAACTGATCCATGCTGGCCAATAAGAAGGGTGAAAGCCCAAACCCCACCCACGGTTTAGACCCGGGCCCAGGCAGGGTTCTGTTATCAGCCAGGAGACAGAAACACAGGAACCCTCGCAGCCAAAAGGACAGTTACTGGATATTGTGTACTGTTGGGTGTGTACTAAGTGTGTGTATGTGTGTGTGTATATTGTGTGCAAAATGTGTGTGTGTGTATTGTGTACTAAGTGTGTATGTGTTGTGTATTGTGTGTATTGTGTACTAAGTGTGTGTGTGTTGTGTATTGTGTGTAATGTGTAAAAAGTGTGTGTGTGTGTGTGTGTGTATTGTGTACTAAGTGTGTGTGTGTTGTGTATTGTGTCTAATGTATACAAAGTGTGTGTGTGTGTATTGTGTACTAAGTGTGTGTGTGTGTTGTGCATCGTGTGTATTGTGTACTCAGTAAGTGTGTGTGTGTATTGTGTACTAAGTGTGTATGCGGTGTGTGTTGTGAACTAAGTGTGTGCATTGTGTACTGAGTGTGTGTGTATTGTGTATTGTGTGCATTGTGTACTAAGTGTGTGCATTGTGTACTGAGTGTGTGTATATTGTGTACTAAGTGTGTGCATTGTGTACTGAGTGTGTGCATTGTGTACTAAGTGTGTGCATTGTGTACTAAGTGTGTGCATTGTGTACTGAGTGTGTGTGTATTGTGTACTAAGTGTGTGCATTGTGTACTGAGTGTGTGTGTATTGTGTACTAAGTGTGTGCATTGTGTACTAAGTGTGTGCATTGTGTACTGTGTGTGTATTGTGTACTAAGTGTGTGCATTGTGTACTGAGTGTGTGTGTATTGTGTACTAAGTTTGTGTATTGTGTACTGAGTGTGTGTGTATTGTGTACTGAGTGTGTGTGTATTGTGTACTAAGTGTGTGCATTGTGTACTGAGTGTGTGTGTATTGTGTACTAAGTGTGTGCATTGTGTACTGAGTGTGTGTGTATTGTGTACTGAGTTTGTGTGTATTGTGTACTAAGTGTGTGCATTGTGTACTGAGTGTGTGTGTATTGTGTACTGAGTGTGTGTATTGTGTACTAAGTGTGTGTATTGTGTACTGAGTGTGTGCATCGTGTACTGAGTGTGTGTATTGTGTACTAAGTGTGTGCATTGTGTACTGAGTGTGTGTGTATTGTGTACTAAGTGTGTGTATTGTGTACTGAGTGTGTGTGTATTGTGTACTGAGTGTGTGTGTATTGTGTACTAAGTGTGTGCATTGTGTACTGAGTGTGTGTGTATTGTGTACTGAGTGTGTGTGTATTGTGTACTAAGTGTGTGCATTGTGTACTGAGTGTGTGTGTATTGTGTACTGAGTGTGTGTGTATTGTGTACTAAGTGTGTGCATTGTGTACTGAGTGTGTGCATTGTGTACTAAGTGTGTGTGTATTGTGTACTAAGTGTGTGTATTGTGTACTAAGTGTGTGCATTGTGTACTGAGTGTGTGTGTATTGTGTACTAATTCTGTGCATTGTGTACTAAGTGTGTGTATTGTGTACTGAGTGTGTGTATCGTGTACTGAGTGTGTGTGTATTGTGTACTAAGTGTGTGCATTGTGTACTGAGTGTGTGTGTATTGTGTACTAAGTGTGTGTATTGTGTACTAAATGTGTGTATTGTGTACTAAGTGTGTGCATTGTGTACTGAGTGTGTGTGTATTGTGTACTAAGTGTGTGTATTGTGTACTAAGTGTGTGTATTGTGTACTAAGTGTGTGCATTGTGTACTGAGTGTGTGTAGTTACAGTCTGCTGGGTGTGTGTGTGTGTATTGTGTACTGAGTGTGTGTGTATTGTGTACTGAGTGTGTGTATTGTGTACTGAGTGTGTGTGTATTGTGTACTAAGTGTGTGTATTGTGTACTGAGTGTGTGTGTATTGTGTACTAAGTGTGTGTATTGTGTACTAAGTGTGTGTATTGTGTACTGAGTGTGTGTGTATTGTGTACTAAGTGTGTGTATTGTGTACTGAGTGTTTGTGTATTGTGTACTAAGTGTGTACTAAGTGTGTGCATTGTGTACTGAGTGTGTGTGTATTGTGTACTAAGTGTGTGTATTGTGTACTGAGTGTGTGTGTATTGTGTACTAAGTGTGTGTATTGTGTACTGAGTGTGTGTGCATTGTGTACTGAGTGTGTGTATTGTGTACTAAGTGTGTGTATTGTGTACTGAGTGTGTGTGTAGTGTGTACTGAGTGTGTGTATTGTGTACTGAGTGTGTGTGTATTGTGTACTGAGTGTGTGTGTATTGTGTACTAAGTGTGTGTATTGTGTACTGAGTGTGTGTGTATTGTGTACTAAGTGTGTGTATTGTGTACTGAGTGTGTGTATTGTGTACTGAGTGTGTGTGTATTGTGTACTGAGTGTATGTGTATTGTGTACTAAGTGTGTGTATTGTGTACTAAGTGTGTGTATTGTGTACTGAGTGTGTGTATTGTGTACTAAGTGTGTGTATTGTGTACTAAGTGTGTGTATTGTGTACTAAGTGTGTGTATTGTGTACTGAGTGTATGTGTATTGTGTACTAAGTGTGTGTATTGTGTACTAAGTGTGTGTATTGTGTACTGAGTGTGTGTATTGTGTACTGAGTGTGTGTATTGTGTACTGAGTGTGTGTGTATTGTGTACTGAGTGTATGTGTATTGTGTACTAAGTGTGTGTATTGTGTACTGAGTGTGTGTATTGTGTACTGAGTGTGTGTATTGTGTACTGAGTGTGTGTATTGTGTACTGAGTGTGTGTATTGTGTACTGAGTGTGTGTATTGTGTACTGAGTGTATGTGTATTGTGTACTAAGTGTGTGTATTGTGTACTGAGTGTGTGTATTGTGTACTGAGTGTATGTGTATTGTGTACTAAGTGTGTGTATTGTGTACTGAGTGTGTGTGTATTGTGTACTGAGTGTGTGTGTATTGTGTACTAAGTGTGTGTATTGTGTACTGAGTGTGTGTATTGTGTACTGAGTGTGTGTATTGTGTACTGAGTGTGTGTATTGTGTACTGAGTGTGTTTATTGTGTACTGAGTGTGTGTATTGTGTACTGAGTGTGTGTATTGTGTACTAAGTGTGTGTATTGTGTACTGAGTGTGTGTATTGTGTACTGAGTGTGTGTGTATTGTGTACTGAGTGTGTGTATTGTGTACTGAGTGTATGTGTATTGTGTACTAAGTGTGTGTATTGTGTATTGTGTACTGAGTGTGTGTATTGTGTATTGTGTACTGAGTGTGTGTATTGTGTACTAAGTGTGTGTATTGTGTACTAAGTGTGTGTATTGTGTACTGAGTGTATGTGTATTGTGTACTAAGTGTGTGTATTGTGTACTAAGTGTGTGTATTGTGTACTGAGTGTGTGTATTGTGTACTGAGTGTGTGTATTGTGTACTGAGTGTGTGTATTGTGTACTGAGTGTGTGTATTGTGTACTGAGTGTGTGTGTATTGTGTACTGAGTGTGTGTATTGTGTACTGAGTGTATGTGTATTGTGTACTAAGTGTGTGTATTGTGTATTGTGTACTGAGTGTGTGTATTGTGTATTGTGTACTGAGTGTGTGTATTGTGTACTAAGTGTGTGTATTGTGTACTAAGTGTGTGTATTGTGTACTAAGTGTGTGTATTGTGTACTGAGTGTATGTGTATTGTGTACTAAGTGTGTGTATTGTGTACTAAGTGTGTGTATTGTGTACTGAGTGTGTGTATTGTGTACTGAGTGTGTGTATTGTGTACTGAGTGTGTGTATTGTGTACTGAGTGTGTGTATTGTGTACTGAGTGTGTGTGTATTGTGTACTGAGTGTGTGTATTGTGTACTGAGTGTATGTGTATTGTGTACTAAGTGTGTGTATTGTGTATTGTGTACTGAGTGTGTGTATTGTGTATTGTGTACTGAGTGTGTGTATTGTGTACTAAGTGTGTGTATTGTGTACTAAGTGTGTGTATTGTGTACTGAGTGTATGTGTATTGTGTACTAAGTGTGTGTATTGTGTACTAAGTGTGTGTATTGTGTACTGAGTGTGTGTATTGTGTACTGAGTGTGTGTATTGTGTACTGAGTGTGTGTATTGTGTACTGAGTGTGTGTATTGTGTACTGAGTGTGTTTATTGTGTACTAAGTGTGTGTATTGTGTACTGAGTGTGTGTATTGTGTACTGAGTGTGTGTATTGTGTACTGAGTGTGTGTATTGTGTACTGAGTGTGTGTATTGTGTACTGAGTGTGTGTATTGTGTACTGAGTGTGTGTATTGTGTACTGAGTGTGTGTATTGTGTACTGAGTGTGTGTATTGTGTACTGAGTGTGTGTATTGTGTACTGAGTGTGTGTGTATTGTGTACTGAGTGTGTGTATTGTGTACTGAGTGTGTGTATTGTGTACTGAGTGTGTGTATTGTGTACTGAGTGTGTGTATTGTGTACTGAGTGTGTGTATTGTGTACTGAGTGTGTGTATTGTGTACTGAGTGTGTGTATTGTGTACTAAGTGTGTGTATTGTGTACTGAGTGTGTGTATTGTGTACTGAGTGTGTGTATTGTGTACTGAGTGTGTGTATTGTGTACTGAGTGTGTGTATTGTGTACTGAGTGTG
>JAXIVH010000056.1:1377895-1382895 GCA_036785325.1 Urophycis tenuis
CTCTCTCTCTCTCTCTCTCTCTCTCTCTCTCTCTCTCTCTCTCTCTCTCTCTCTCTCTCTCTCTCTCTCTCTCTCTCTCTCTCTCTCTCTCCTCTCTCTCTCTCTCTCTCTCTCCTCTCTCTCTCTCTCTCTCTCTCTCTCTCTCTCTCTCTCTCTCTCTCTCTCTCTCTCTCTCTCTCTCTCTCTCTCTCTCTCTCTCTATGTCCAAACATCTAACTTCACGCTATAGTATATACTGTATATATATATATACACAGTATGTACACAGTGTATAGACATATATATATACATAGTAAATATACTATGCATATGATATGATATAAGGTTGTTACTTCTTAACATTACTTTGGTTAGTGTGGTTAGTGTGAACTATGGTTACCATGGTTACCTGTAGTGTGGAATCCCATCAAACTGCTCCCACTGTCTTTTCTGGTGTCTTCTGGTCTTTACTGGTGTCGTCTGGTCTCTACTGGTATCTTCTGGTCTTTAATGGTGTCCTCTGGTCTCTACTGGTATCTTCTGGTCTTTAATGGTGTCCTTTGGTCTCTACTGGTATCTTCTGGTCTTTACTGGTGTCGTCTGGTCTCTACTGGTATCTTCTCGTCTTTACTGTTGTCCTCTGGTCTCTACTGGTATCTTCTGGTCTTTAATGGTGTCCTCTGGTCTCTACTGGTATCTTCTGGTCTTTAATGGTGTCCTCTGGTCTCTACTGGTATCTTCTGGTCTTTAATGGTGTCCTCTGGTCTCTACTGGTATCTTCTGGTCTTTAATGGTGTCCTTTGGTCTCTACTGGTATCTTCTGGTCTTTAATGGTGTCCTTTGGTCTCTACTGGTATCTTCTGGTCTTTACTGTTGTCCTTTGGTCTCTACTGGTATCTTCTCGTCTTTACTGTTGTCCTCTGGTCTCTACTGGTATCTTCTGGTCTTTAATGGTGTCGTCTGGTTTCTACTGGTATCTTCTGGTCTTTAATTGTGTCCTCTGGTCTCTACTGGTATCTTCTGGTCTTTACTGTTGTCCTCTGGTCTCTACTGGTATCTTCTGGTCTTTACTGTTGTCCTCTGGTCTCTACTGGTATCTTCTGGTCTTTACTGTTGTCCTCTGGTCTCTACTGGTATCTTCTGGTCTTTACTGCTGTCCTCTGGTCTATACTGGTATCTTCTGGTCCTTTACTGGTGTCTTCTGGTTTCTACAGGTTTCCTCTGGTCTCTACTGGTATCTTCTGGTATCTTGTTGACCTGATGTTGGATCTCTGGTTGTGCTGGTTCTGAATGCCCAGCTGCTACTCCACTCGCACCGGTCCACAAGGAGTTCAGGGGTCAGCTGCTGTTCCTAAGAAGTAGTCAGGACGAATCAGTACCAAGTACTCTCAGGTCCAGTTCATGTAGCAGCAGACTGGCTGGGCTGGGCTGGAGAAGAACCTGCCTACAGAGAGGAAGAGGGGGGGGGGGGGGGGGGGGGGGGAGGGTAGGAGGAGAGGAAGCGAGGGGGGGAGGAGAGGAAGAGAGGGGAGGAGGAGAGGATGTTCAGACCAGAGATTTTCAGGAAGGAAAACTCAAGGGAGGGAGAGAGAGAGAGAGAGAGAGAGAGAGAGAGAGAGAGAGAGAGAGAGAGAGAGAGAGAGAGAGAGAGAGAGAGACAGCCACTGTCTCTCAGGAAGGTGATGGAAATGTCACATGGAACATGTACAGTTTGTTCTCCCTGTGTCTAGTTAGTGGGACTCCTTCTGTTAGGGTTAGTGCTTGTGCTCCTCATTGGTTCAGTTTCCTAGCCCCGCCCCCGTTGTGTAGTCCCACCCCCGGTGTCTAGCCCCGCCTCCTGTGTGTCTTCACTGATGTAAAGTTTGGATGCCTGTTTCATTTTTTTGTTTTTCTGCAAATGCCTACTGTAGCATCCTTAACCACTAGCACCCTTCAGCATTAGCATCCTTAACCACTAGTACCCTTTAGCATTAGCATCCTGAACCACGAGTATCCTTCAGCATTAGCATCCTTAACCACGAGTATCCTTCAGCATTAGCATCCTTAACCACTAGCACCCTTCAGCATTAGCATCCTTAACCACTAGTACCCTTTAGCATTAGCATCCTGAACCACGAGTATCCTTCAGCATTAGCATCCTTAACCACTAGCACCCTTCAGCATTAGCATCCTTAACCACTAGCACCCTTCAGCATTAGCATCCTTAACCACTAGCACCCTTCAGCATTAGCATCCTTAACCACTAGCACCCTTCAGCATTAGCATCCTTAACCACTATCCAGTTAGCTTGAGCCTGAGCGCTGGGCTTCCCACTCAGCAGGATGCCAGCTAGCAGCTGTGAGCACTACAGCCATAGTTAGGTATCAGTATGTAGTACAGTAGTAGTATACTATACTGTATTAGTAGCAGCATACTATACTATATTATTATTAGTAGCATACTACACAATATTATTATTATTATTATTATTAATATCATTAGTAGTAGTAGTAGTAGTAGTAGTAGTAGTAGTAGTATACTATACTATATTAGTAGTAGTAGCAGTGTTTAGATTTTGCTATGGCCATAATAGTGTTGGCATGTTGGGACAGAAACAACAATACTGGAACTACTTCCTGTGACTAAGACTTCCTGCTTCCTGTCTGCTGAGGACATTGGAGGATGTTTGGCAGGAAAACCTTTCATATCTGGAGAGGTAAGATAACACACACACACACACACACACACACACACACACACACACACACACACACACACACACACACACTTATGGGTGGAATTTAGAAGCAGGGTTTACCCACCTGTCTGTGCTTCTTGCTCTGGCCAACTCTCTTCACTCCCTGGCCAATCAGAGAGCTCTCCTCACTTCCTCTGGAAGAAGAGGAGGGTCATGAAAACTACATGTCCAATGTGCAGGTCAGCTACATGAGAGTTGGAACCAAATGCACACCAACACACCACACACCCACACACACACACGCACGCACGCACACACACCACACACCAACAGACCACACACACACCACACCACACACACACCACACCACACACACACACAACAAACCGCACACACGCACACCACAAGCACACACATGCACAACCCCCCCCCCCCCCCCCCCCCCGACAGACGCACTCACACCACCACACACACAGACCATCAAACACACGACCGCACACACACACACACACACACACACACACATACACACACACACCGCAAACCCAGAACTGCGAGTGTGTGTGCTGCTAGATGATGAAGGTATCTTCATCTCCACCTGCCTGTTTGGATGTGAGGGAAGGGAACATCTCCTGATGCTGTTACATAATACACACCTATACAGAACATACCTACAAACACACAAAACACACAGCAGCACCTTCACAGAACAGAGAGTGGACTCACCATGCGATGCTGTCCCAAGCCTGGAGAGGATGGAGGGATTCATCTGGAGGTATTGAGAGAGAGAGAGAGAGAGAGAGAGAGAGAGAGAGAGAGAGAGAGAGAGAGAGAGAGAGAGAGAGAGAGAGAGAGAGAGAGAGAGAGGGGATGAGTGCTAAGCTCGCTCTGCCCACACACTGCTTGCATGACACACAGGAGGGAGGGGGCTTGGTGTGTCTCCCACTCTAGTGCGTGGGCCACACAAACCTGATATAAATGTAGAAGAGAGAGAGTGATAGAAAGACAGTGAGAAGGAAAGAGAGCAGAGAGAGAGAGGGAGAGAGGGAGAGAGAGAGGGAAGCGTGGGTGTGCAGGAGTGGTATGTTTCCACGGTAACGATACAGAACATGTTCTACACCAATCGGCTACTCTGAGGTGTTCCAATGCATCATGGGAGAAAAAGACACAGAGGGTCACATGACTCAAATGTGGGCAGAATGAAGTGGGGAGGTGCTGCCCTCTGCTGGGAAGAGGGAGGAGAGACAGTCCATCACCATGACAACATCTCAGAGCACTGTAGGGCGTTGTCATGACAACTGTGTGCGAGCCCAGCACTGGCCAACCATCTCTATATATTTATTTAGAGTGTGTTTAGTCAACATTTATTTATACATATTCCCCACAAGTTCAACACTAAGAAGTTACACTTCACACAGAAGACAATAATACATACAGTTCATCGCCCCTGTCTGTGATTGGTTGGTTCCTAATGACCAGTGTTCTGTGATTTGAAGAAACACGACACACATCTCCTTTACAGCTTTAATTAAAAAATACACAGCAACACAATGAGAAGATAATGATGATGAGTCCAACTGGCTTGATATTCAGGGTTGTACCACCTTCTGCAGCAGCAGGTCCATGTATGCTCCAGTCACCAGACTTGCTTCTGAAACATCCAGCTGCTTCATCAGGCCCAGGGCCACCTACAGAACACACCAGACTGAATAAAGAGGTGGCCCTGTGGACTGTGAGGACCCAACACTGTGATGGTGTACTGTGAGGACCCAACACTGTGATGGTGTACTGTGAGGACCCAACACTGTGATGGTGTACTGTGAGGACCTAACACTGTCATGGTGTACTGTGAGGACCCAACACTGTGATGGTGTACTGTGAGGACATAACACTGTGATGGTGTACTGTGAGGACCCAACACTGTGATGGTGGACTGTGAGGACCTAACACTGTCATGGTGTACTGTGAGGACCCAACACTGTGATGGTGTACTGTGAGGACCCAACACTGTGATGGTGTACTGTGAGGACCCAACACTGTGATGGTATACTGTGAGGACCCAACACTGTGATGGTGTACTGTGAGGACCTAACACTGTGATGGTGTACTGTGAGGACCCAACACTGTGATGGTGTACTGTGAGGACCCAACACTGTGATGGTGTACTGTGAGGACCTAACACTGTCATGGTGTACTGTGAGGACCTAACATTATGATGGTGTACTGTGAGGGCCTAACATTATGATGGTGTACTGTGAGGACCTAACACTGTGATGGTGTACTGTGAGGACCTAACACTGTGATGGTGTACTGTGAGGACCTAACACTGTCATGGTGTACTGTG
>JAXIVH010000056.1:1387895-1412895 GCA_036785325.1 Urophycis tenuis
GTGTGTGCTTAGCATGTAGCTATAGTACAACAGAGTGTAAAGCAAGTGTGTTTGGTTAGCATGTAGTTACAGTACAACAGAATGTGTAGCAACAGTGAGCATGTGTTTAGCATGTAGCTACAGTACAAGGGACTGTAAATGAGCAGTGTGTTTGGTTAGCATGTAGCTACAGTACAAGGGACTGTAAAGGAGCAGTGTGTTTGGTTAGCATGTAGCTACAGTACAAGGGACTGTAAATGAGCAGTGTGTTTGGTTAGCATGTAGCTACAGTACAAGGGACTGTAAAGGAGCAGTGTGTTTGGTTAGCATGTAGCTACAGTACAAGGGACTGTAAAGGAGCAGTGTGTTGGGTTAGCATGTAGCTACAGTACAAGGGACTGTAAAGGAGCAGTGTGTTGGGTTAGCATTTAGCTACAGTACAAGGGCCTGTAAAGGAGCAGTGTGTTTGGTTAGCATGTAGCCACCATTAGCTGACTGGAGATGAAGATGATGTGTAAAAATAGGAGCCTACCTGTCGCGCGACGTGCAGCGGCTGTCCTTTCCCGCCAGAACAGTCAAACACGTGACGTCAAACTCAACAAAGCCACTCCCACGTGTGTAGTTGTGTATTGTTGAAATAGAGTGTATTGTTGAACTAGAGTACCCTTTATTTGACGTGCATTTGGGATTTTTGTTCCGAATGGCACAACGATAGAAACGTTAACAAATCAGAATGCATTACAGTAATAAGTAAAATATGTGATGCACCATCAATGACGTCCGTTGTGGTTTTCGGTCCGGCGCAACAAGCAGACAGCACTGCTGTGGTTCCGCTCCAACTTCAGCAATGAGCAAACTGGTGTGGACCACAGGATCCTGACAAACTGCCTTACCGAGAGCTGATTATTCCTCTCCAAATATATCCGACCTAACACTTAAACAACAGGGTAGCATTATTTCTTATTATTTGTATCACATTAGAAACAGTAGGCCTAACGTCTGGATGAAGCCCTGAGTACTTCGTAATAGGAGTATCGTATTTCGCGTTGCTTATATCATGGCTATATCATATATAAATCATAAAATTGAGGCTTGGAGGTTTGAAACTACATAACGGAAACCCGAGTGTGTTTTAAATGATCAATTGGCACGTCTCTTCTCAGGCGCAAGTTGACGAACCAATCCCAACGCAGTGTATGGAAGACATAAATTTGGGCTGTGCCCTTTTCTTGATTGGTCGAGAATTCCGGGGTCAATCTGTCCAATCAGCAGAGACTCAAGTGGAAATATGAAGCGGCGCATCAACTTCCCCATTATTACTAGCGTTGTCGCTGCTGCACTGAAACAATATGTCAGGGAGAGGGAAAACCGGCGGCAAAGCCAGGGCGAAGGCAAAGACCCGCTCCTCCCGGGCCGGGCTCCAGTTCCCAGTCGGTCGGGTCCACAGACTCCTCCGTAAAGGGAACTACGCTCAACGCGTCGGAGCCGGGGCCCCCGTGTACCTGGCGGCGGTGCTTGAGTACCTGACCGCTGAGATCTTGGAGCTAGCCGGGAACGCTGCCCGCGACAACAAGAAGACCCGCATCATCCCCCGCCATCTGCAGCTGGCGGTCCGCAACGACGAGGAGCTCAACAAGCTCCTGGGCGGAGTGACCATCGCTCAGGGCGGCGTGCTGCCCAACATCCAGGCCGTCCTTCTGCCCAAGAAGACTGAGAAGCCCTCCAAGAAGTGATGGAGTAGTCCGACTTCAGATCTATCAAAGGCTCTTTTTAGAGCCGCCACAGCTTCACTAAGGGCTGCTCTACAACTCCTTTATGTGGGTACACGGTGGTCTCAGCTTCACTAAGGGCTGCTCTATAACTCCTTTATGTAGGTACACGATGGTCTCAGCTTCACTAAGGACTGCTCTATAACTCCTTTATGTACGTACATGGTGGTCTCAGCTTCACTAAGGGCTGCTCTATAGGTACATGGTGGTCTCAGCTTCACTAAGGACTGCTCTATAACTCCTTTATGTAGGTACACGATGGTCTCAGCTTCACTAAGGACTGCTCTATAACTCCTTTATGTACGTACATGGTGGTCTCAGCTTCACTAAGGGCTGCTCTATAACTCCTTTATGTAGGTACACGATGGTCTCAGCTTCACTAAGGGCTGCTCTATAACTCCTTTAACTCTGGGCAGCACGAGTTAAAAACAAGTGGCCAAACGAACCTCATGCGAGGTCCAGTAGTTACATATAGCTAAAGTAAGGTAGTTGATCTAGTTAAGCAGTGGACTCTTAACTGGAGTTTGTAACATTTTATTACATTTGTTTCGTTACACATTTCCATGTTCTCCGTTTCTACTAAATTCTCCATTCCAGCGTCCACAATGCATCGTCGATTGCTGGATGATGAAGGCGGACGCTTTTATCCAAATCCACTTACAATAAGTACATTTGTCAGAAAAAGGTGAAAGACTTCATTGCTGTCAATACAGTAAGCAACTCACCAGGACAAGTTTCAAGCATTCAACCATTGCTAGAATACAACATTATAAAAATAATACATTTATGAAATGTATTTTAGTGTACAAAATCTCTGGCCTATGATGCTACGTCAATGACGCTATTCATGATCAAGGGCCTGGAGCCCCTCGTCTCCCTCAGGTCCTCAAGCAGCCTTCATAAATACGGAGCAGCAGAACTCCCCCCACTCTGCTTCTAGATACTCGACACGATGTCCGGTCGTGGTAAAGGAGGAAAGGGGCTCGGCAAGGGAGGCGCCAAGCGGCACCGCAAAGTCCTGCGTGACAACATCCAAGGCATCACCAAGCCCGCCATCCGCCGTCTGGCCCGTCGCGGCGGTGTGAAGCGAATCTCCGGCCTGATCTACGAGGAGACCCGAGGAGTCCTCAAGGTCTTCCTGGAGAACGTGATCCGGGACGCCGTCACCTACACCGAGCACGCCAAGAGGAAGACCGTCACCGCCATGGATGTGGTGTACGCTCTGAAGCGCCAGGGACGCACCCTGTACGGCTTCGGCGGTTAGACCGCCTGGATGATCCCCACGACAAAGGCTCTTTTAAGAGCCCCCAAATACTAGGAAAGGCTGTGGTTCCTCTGCACAACCCTGGTTAGGTTTTATAAATACCAGCAAGTTCTGCTGTAGCTATTTGTTTCGGGTGTCCGAAAGTACTCCGCACCCCACGGAGGAGAATTAATAAGTGATGATACATTTTCTAGCGGGCATTAAACGACCCTTACAGCAGGTTCCTGCAGTACTTTTTTAATTGCACACTAAAATACCGTAGCAAATTCCTTGTGTGTGTGTGCATGGCAATAATTCGATTCTGATGGCTGCACATTCACTCCAGTCAGCATTGATTTTACTGAGACGTACAAAGATCATGGATTAATCCACTTCATGCCTGCAATGAGCATATTGACGTCGTACAATCTAACCGCAGCCCGTATTTTTCAGCCAATCAAATGAAGGGACAGATCCATGTTGATTTGCATGCGCCGCCTATAAGTAGGGCAGACACACGAGCAGCAGCCACTCGCTCAGTCATGCCTGATCCAGCTCCTAAAACCGCCCCCAAGAAGGGCTCCAAGAAAGCCGCCTCCAAGGCACCAAACAAGGCTGGCAAGAAGCGCCGAAAGACCAGGAAGGAGAGCTACGCCATCTACGTCTACAAGGTGCTGAAACAGGTGCACCCCGACACCGGCATCTCCTCCAAGGCGATGGGCATCATGAACTCCTTCGTCAACGACATCTTCGAGCGGATCGCCGGCGAGGCGTCCCGCCTGGCCCACTACAACAAGCGCTCCACCATCACCTCCAGGGAGATCCAGACGGCCGTCCGCCTGCTGCTCCCCGGGGAGCTGGCCAAGCACGCGGTGTCTGAGGGCACCAAGGCCGTCACCAAGTACACCAGCTCCAAGTAGAGCGGCTCCAGCTGCACCAAAGGTCCTTTTAAGGACCACACACTTCTGACCACAGAGCGGCTCTCCTGCCTTCAGCTGCCATTGCTGTTGAACGTCACTTGAAATGCTAAGACAATCTGCTCTGTACGTGCGGAAACGCCGTTCTTAACCGATTATGTGCAGTATTGTTGGTAGCCCAGTCTGCCATATTTGTGTTTTAAACTCCCGCTTCTCAAGACCAGTCGGGAAGTCACAAGGCCCACCCGGAAGCCCGCACCGACAAAACTGCGCGCGGCTTCTTGCGTGTCATGACGACGCGGCCACGCCCACTCGAATACACCGCTCAAGTTTAGTTGGGGCACAAAACTCTCCACTGATACCTCGTGGGCGATGCAAGTATACACTGGACCGTGATTGGTCGAGGGTTTTTTTGGTTTCAACTTACCAATCAGAAAGGACCCACTTGTTCAGGGTGACTGTCGTTTGACTGGCGAATTCCCCCCAAGCGGCAACATTCCATGCTGAAAAATGAAGCCCATGCGGAAGTGCAAAAACTTGCAGTTCCTCGACTGGCCGCTTGAGGCTGGCTGCAGAAGGGAGTCAACTCCCATAGACACCCATGTTAAAATGTCCAACTGTACAGCCAAAATAAACATGTTTACAGCCTGGTTCAAAAAACGGTTTTGGTGTCTTTCAGTAGTGTTCGAGTCCATGACAACTGTGAGGGGGGTGAATTTTTTTAGAATCCATTATTTCAATGCACAGAGAAGGATTTATTTTATGAATAATTAAGGGCGTGGTCAACTTGATTGGCAGCTCTCATCTGTCATCACGGCATGACCTTCACGGATTCGAGGCTTTGATTGGTCTGGCCGGAGGTAGGCGGGCTTAGAACACAGACTGAAATGTCCAATATGGCGGCGCCCTGAAGCCCCATTTTAGGCTTCATCTCCGCTGTTAAGAATGTCTATGGGTGACGTCACGGAGGGTTTGTCCATATATATATACAGTCTATGATTCCCCCTCTATGTCAGTAGTGGGATTTTCCACTATGTTGTGGGCGGGCCCTGCCCGTTGTTTTACTATCTGTTGTGTCTGAAAATAAACGAGCTGGGATGTTCCCCATGTGCTCAAGCGAAAATAATGTGACTAATTCGTTTGTATCCATAACCTCAACACACCCGCACTAAAACCCAGCCTTTAGTTGTGTTGTCCGACGAGTAGCAATGTCTAGAAGAGTAAAGACTGGCAAAGGGCCAAGATGGTTAAAGGGTGAGGTGGTCGTCTGTAGTCTGAGGGTGGAGGTCTGAGGGTTGTAGTCTGTAGTCTGAGGGTTGTGGTCTGTAGTCTGAGGGTGGAGGTCTAAAGGGTGAGGTGGTGGTCTGTAGTCTGAGGGTGGAGGTCTGAGGGTTGTGGTCTGTAGTCTGAGGGTGGAGGTGTGTAGTCTGAGGGTGGTGCTCTGTAGTTTGAGGGTGGAGGTCTGAGGGTTGTGGTCTGTAGTCTGTGGGTGGAGGTCTATAGGGTGAGGGTGGTGGTCTGTAGTCTGAGGGTGGTGGTCTATAGGGTGAGGGTGGTGGTCTGTAGTCTGAGGGTGGTGGTCTAGTCTGAGGGTGGTGGTCTGTAGTCTGAGGGTGGTGGTCTAGTCTGAGGGTGGTAGTCTGTAGTCTGAGGGTGGTGGTCTATAGGGTGAGGGTGGTGGTCTGTAGTCTAAGGGTGGTGGTCTATAGGGTGAGGGTGGTGGTCTATAGGGTGAGGGTGGTGGTCTGTAGTCTGAGGGTGGTGGTCTGTAGTCTAAGGGTGGTGGTCTATAGGGTGAGGGTGGTGGTCTGTAGTCTGAGGGTGGTGGTCTATAGGGTGAGGGTGGTGGTCTGTAGTCTGAGGGTGGTGGTCTGTAGTCTAAGGGTGGTGGTCTATAGGGTGAGGGTGGTGGTCTGTAGTCTGAGGGTGGTGGTCTATAGGGTGAGGTGGAGGTCTACTGGGGCCAGGCGCCCCAGGCCATGCCTGGCAGGGTGAGAGCAATCAGAAGGGAGGAGAACAGGTTCACAGCGTTGTTGTCCAGAATGGGTTTCCCACTCAGTACTGGCCCTCATTTATGAAATGAGTGCAAATCTGAACGCATGATTCGTTTTACGATAGGACCCACGTGAGATTTACCAAACCAAACGTATCGTATCACACCAATCCCAGCGTACGAAGGAGCTTGGTGGTGATAAATACGGCGGCTGAGATCGATCGTAATTAACGTACATGCCCCTATAAAAGAAGTCTCGCCCCTAACTTTTACGACATGGAGAAACATCCAACGGCAAAGAAGAAGCGGATTTTTTCAGAAACAGAAATGGAGACACTCGTGTCACTTGTTGATGCCCCCCCCCCCCCCCTCCCCCAAGGACACGCCAACTGCATTTCGTTGTCCCTGTACTTGTACTCTGCACAATGACAATAAAGTTGAATCTCATCTAATCTAATTAAGGGCAAGCAAAAAAACGCTATATGGAAACAAATCACTGTTGCAGTCAACAGTGTGTCCCATGTTCAGCGGGCTACGGAAGAGGTAAATAATTAATTGAATAATTAATTAAATGTAAAATTGATGTTAAATTGATCCAGCTTAAAACATTTCACATTTGACCTATATGCTATTGTTTGCATTGCGTTAAAGTTATTTTATTCCGAATAAGGTGACGACAAAGTTGTCCGACTCTTGCGGATATACTAGTCTCGCCACTGTTCGCACTCGAAAAAGTTGCGTACACGAGCTCAGACCTGACGTGAGATTTCATCGCAGCCTGCGCTCACGTTCAAATTGATAAATGCCAAGCTCAACGTGGAAATGAGCGTACGTCCATTTTACGCCCGTTTTCTGTCGTACGCTCGTTTGATAAATGAGGGCCACTGACTCGTAGCTCACCACCTTCCCCACGCTGCCAGAGAGCCCAGTAAACCACGCCCCCGTACACTAACGCTGACAGCTCTGGTCGGGAGAGAGAGTTGCGTCAACGGAAGTTCAAAAAGCTGGCCGATCACGTGGTTCACGTAGCCCTCCAATAGTTCCTGGAAGTGCTTGATGGGCAATTGAAAAATACTAGGAAAACCACGACAATCGCTAAAGAATGTCAATAAATGCTTTGCTTTTGAATATTTGTATGATTATGTTGATTTATTTGAACTCAGCTAAGTTGACTAAACCTCTACATTCGTTGATAGCATTAAAATCGTAATATTTCTGTTGATTTTTTACTTAAAGACATGAGTGAGGCAGACTGACAGTGATTTTTCAATTACGTAATAGGTCTCTCTAGGACTCTAGTCGGGAGTGTGTGACGTCGTGTGTGACGTCACGTGTTTCTGGCACAAGTACCGCCTACCCGAATGTAGCCTCAGCAGTGAACCATTTATAAATACTGCGACGCATACAATAGATGCTCTCGCAACACTGGAATATAACAGCAAAACCATCAAACAAAATTACGTTTATTTAGGCCCTTAAATCTAATACAATAATGATATATTTGAGTTGTTTGTGATTTGTTTGTGTTTGAGGCCATAATACATAGAGGGTGGAAGAACCAAAAAAGAGTGCTTTCAGTGACACTCCCGAGGAGGGCGTGTTTAAAGTGACCAGAAACAGCAGCGCAGCCAATCGTAATCCTTACAGCGCTCCCGCCATCTTTCAAAACGGCGAATCGGCTTGGAGCGCAGCTCTGCCTCTGCTATATGTTCTTCTGCAGCTGCTGCAGGCGCACTCATCATCGTCAGGTCCAACACCAGCCATGGCCAGAACCAAGCAGACAGCTCGGAAGTCCACCGGCGGTAAAGCCCCCAGGAAGCAGCTCGCCACTAAGGCGGCCCGGAAGAGCGCACCTGCCACTGGCGGTGTGAAGAAGCCCCATCGGTACCGGCCCGGAACCGTGGCCTTGAGGGAGATCCGTCGGTACCAGAAGTCCACCGAGCTGCTGATCCGCAAGCTGCCCTTCCAGCGCCTTGTGAGGGAGATCGCTCAGGACTTCAAGACCGACCTCCGCTTCCAGAGCTCTGCTGTGATGGCTCTGCAGGAGGCCAGCGAGGCCTACTTGGTCGGTCTGTTCGAGGACACCAACCTGTGCGCCATCCACGCCAAGCGGGTCACCATCATGCCTAAAGACATCCAGCTGGCCCGTCGTATCCGCGGAGAACGAGCCTAGAACCAGCCTGTCGAACCCTCACAACGGCTCTTTTAAGAGCCACGCAATTATTACAAAGACTTTCTGTTGCCAGCATAATCCTCTTTATAAAGGTGATGCTTACTTTGCACTCTAACAATACAATGAATGGTATATGTATATGCAGAGCTGGGAAAAGTCACCGTGTTGACGCGATGATTCCGTGACTTGTATGCACGCCTCAGCGTTTATGAAAATACATATAAACACGAACAATGTAGGTGACCATATTTATCGTGACGTTAATTGATTTAAATGTTGACCTGGGATGCACGATAGTCGAGTATAACAGCAAAATACTCCAAAGTACATTATTTTGGAAGAGAATAAAGGGGGTGTGTCCTCCTGCGACGTCATTACGTCATCACGTCTTGCGTTCGCTGCTCCTTCCTGAATCGTTCTCCTGTTGTCCTGACGTCTGAATCATGGTGAGCTTACATCCTTTACTTTATTTCAATCATTGGGGTTTTAACACAGAGAATGGCCTGATCTCAGTCAACACAGTTAGGGTTACACAGGGTCCGCTCTTCGCTCTTCAATGTGGTGTGTTGAAAAGCTTTCAGAGTGATGGTGTTGTGTTGTGTTAGCCTCTCCGTGCTAACGGCTAAAGGTAGCACGTGGCGCTAGCGGCTAGCGGCGTTGAGTTCAGTCTGGGTCTCCCGAGGAGAGGAGAGTCTTCTTCGTCTTCATCTCAGTGTTTCATTCACCGCCTCGTGCTCCTAAATGAAGACACTGTGACAGCGTAGCACTGGTGTGGTAGCATGCTAGGCTAATTATGTTGGGTGGAGCACGAAGCGCTTTGTTCTGACACCACACCCCGCTCTGCACCACCCAACTGCATGAAGCACCCACTGGGAGTCATCATGTTAATACAACATGACTGCAAATGCAGCGAGGGGTCCCCATGTCATTATAACATGACTAACGGGTCACTCGGACATCACGTCACGGCCCACCTCCGATGTTCTCCAAGCTTCCAGGAGGGCGGAGCTAAGACTCCATCATGACCATGCTTGGTCTTCAGTGGACCTCATGCTCTCCAGCTGGAGATCAGAGACTTGTTAGTTGAATATCAACTCAGTAGTTTAAGAATCAGGCTACGATGACGCTCGTTATGTGTTGTTGGTGTTTATCGTAGTATAAAGATTACACTATTTGATAGTATGTTTCTCTGACGTTAGTTGCTAATAATTACATGCATAATTACTAAATACGATTGCATCCTTATAGTAGTATGATTAATATAATTTAGTAGTGTAATGTTATCATTTTATAATCCCCATCTTCATACATTGTCATTATATTAGTATAGTAATTCTGTCTGAAGCTGATTATGATAGTGTAATAGTGATTCAGTCTGAAGCTGGTGATAATAGTGTAATAGTGATTCTGTCTGAAGCTGGTGATGATAGTGAATTAGTGATTCTGTCTGAAGCTGGTGATGATAGTGTAACAGTGGTTCTGTCTGAAGCTGGTGATGATAGTGTAATAGTGATTCTGTCTGAAGCTGGTGATGATAGTGTAATAGTGATTCTGTCTGAAGCTGGTGATGATAGTGTAACAGTGATTCTGTCTGAAGCTGGTGATGATAGTGTAATAGTGATTCTGTCTGAAGCTGGTGATGATAGTGTAACAGTGATTCTGTCTGAAGCTGGTGATGATAGTGTAACAGTGATTCTGTCTGAAGCTGGTGATGATAGTGTAATAGTGATTCTGTCTGAAGCTGGTGATGATCGTGTAACAGTGATTCTGTCTGAAGCTGGTGATGATAGTGTAACAGTGATTCTGTCTGAAGCTGGTGATGATAGTGTAACAGTGATTCTGTCTGAAGCTGGTGATGATAGTGTAATAGTGATTCTGTCTGAAGCTGGTGATGATAGTGTAATAGTGATTCTGTCTGAAGCTGGTGATGATAGTGTAACAGTGATTCTGTCTGAAGCTGGTGATGATAGTGTAACAGTGATTCTGTCTGAAGCTGGTGATGATCGTGTAACAGTGATTCTGTCTGAAGCTGGTGATGATAGTGTAACAGTGATTCTGTCTGAAGCTGGTGATGATAGTGTAACAGTGATTCTGTCTGAAGCTGGTGATGATAGTGTAATAGTGATTCTGTCTGAAGCTGGTGATGATAGTGTAACAGTGATTCTGTCTGAAGCTGGTGATGATAGTGTAATAGTGATTCTGTCTGAAGCTGGTGATGATAGTGTAACAGTGATTCTGTCTGAAGCTGGTGATGATAGTGTAATAGTGATTCTGTCTGAAGCTGGTGATGATAGTGTAATAGTGATGGTTCTTCTGACCCCCAGGCTTCTCTATCGATGGCCCCGGTCAACATCTTCCGTCATGGTGCTGATGAGGAGAAGGCGGAGACTGCCCGGCTGGTAAGTAGGGGGCGGGGCTAACCATGACCATCTCTAGATCTAGATGGATGGATCATGAAAATATCATTGATCATTTATTATCTGTGTCTCTAGTCCTCCTTCATCGGCGCCATCGCCATCGGAGACCTGGTGAAGAGCACCCTGGGCCCCAAGGGGATGGTGGGCCTTCACCCCTTCAACATCACTCCTTCATCACGCTGACTGTACATTCTCTAGTTGTTGTGTGTGTTACCCTGGCCATAAAGCGTCTCTTGGGCCCCACCAGGACAAGATCCTGCTGGGAGGGGGCCGCGAGGCCTCGGTGACTGTCACCAACGACGGGGCCACCATCCTCAAGGCCATCGGGGTGGACAACCCGGCTGCCAAGGTCCTGGTCGGTGAGTCACGGTGGCGTGGTCTGTGGGGCAGGGGGCGTGGTCTGTGGGGCAGGGACACTGTCCTTCTTACGGTCTGTCCTATTGTCTTTCTCTCAGACATGTCCAAGGTCCAGGATGACGAAGTTGGAGACGGCACCACCTCTGTGACTGTCCTCGCAGCTGAGCTGCTCAGGGTGTGTGTGTGTGAGATCAGTGACATTGCTACAGTGACATTGATGTTAGTCGTGTGTTTTGGTTTATGGTTGTTGTTGTTATAGTGATCACTGACAGTGGGCAGGGTTTGTTTCAGGAGGCGGAGCTTCTGATCGCTAAGAAGATCCACCCCCAGACCATCATCTCCGGCTGGAGGAAGGCCACGCAGGCTGCTCGTGATGCACTGCGTGCTGCTGCTGTCGACCATGGGTGGGTGGAGGAGGTGGTGCTCTGCTGTGTGTGTGTGTAGCAGGTGTGTGTGTTGTTTCTCCTCTCATCATCTCCTGTGTTGTTGGTGTAGCAATGACCCCGAGCGGTTCCAGCAGGACCTGCTGAACATCTCCAGGACCACGCTGTCCTCCAAGCTGCTCACTCACCACAAGGAGCACTTCTCCCGGCTGGCGGTGGACGCCGTGCTCAGGCTCAAGGGCTCTGGGAACCTGGACGCCATCCATGTCATCAAGAAGCTGGGAGGGAGCCTCATAGACTCCTACCTGGATGAAGGTCTGCTCCCTCTGCTGGGCTCCTCCTACTCCTCCTCAGGAGGACCATGTGTAGCTCCTCCTCCCAGTTGTCTTACAGAAGAACATCAGATAGTAGACAGGGCTCCTCCCTCCCAGGCAGCAGTAGTCATGGAGTTAGTGCTCCGAATCTGTTGGTCAGACGTTCTCACAAGGTCTGAAGAATTAGATGGTCGTCGAGGACCAATGGTTGTTGAAGGGTCAAACTACACGAGGAGCTGATCTACAGGACATGTAGACATGTCCTTTGGTTTAACTGCCTCTTTAAGATGGGGACATAATTCCAGTTGAGGTTTAGGTTCTGATCCAGTTGAGGGTCTAATGTGTGTGTTCTCTGCAGGGTTCTTGCTGGATAAGAAGATTGGTGTGAACCAGCCCAAGAGACTGGAGAATGTCACCATCCTGATCGCCAACACCGGCATGGACACTGACAAGATCAAGGTGACCTGCGAACCACCACTACAACAGACACCCTACCACTGATACTAGTAGTACTACCAGGATATACTACTACAACAGACACCCTACCACTGATACTAGTGGTACTACCAGGATATACTACTACAACAGACACCCTACCACTGATACTAGTAGTACTACCAGGATATACTACTACAACAGACACCCTACCACTGATACTAGTGGTACTACCAGGATATACTACTACAACAGACACCCTACCACTGATACTAGTAGTACTACCAGGATATACTACTACAACAGACACCCTACCACTGATACTAGTAGTACTACCAGGATATACCACTACAACAGACACCCTACCACTGATACTAGTGGTACTACCAGGATATACTACTACAACAGACACCCTACCACTGATACTAGTGGTACTACCAGGATATACTACTACAACAGACACCCTACCACTGATACTAGTGGTACTACCAGGATATACTACTACAACAGACACCCTACCACTGATACTAGTGGTACTACCAGGATATACTACAACAACAGACACCCTACCACTGATACTAGTGGTACTACCAGGATATACTACAACAGACACCCTACCACTGATACTAGTGGTACTACCAGGATATACTACAACAACAGACACCCTACCACTGATACTAGTAGTACTACCAGGATATACTACTACAACAGACACCCTACCACTGATACTAGTGGTACTACCAGGATATACTACTACAACAGACACCCTACCACTGATACTAGTGGTACTACCAGGATATACTACTACAACAGACACCCTACCACTGATACTAGTAGTACTACCAGGATATACTACTACAACAGACACCCTACCACTGATACTCAGTACGTTTACATGCAGCAAGAAATTCGAATTTCTGATCGGATCAGATAATGACATGCGTAAGACCGGATCACTTGTCCGAGTATACATGCCGTTCAGGGAATCGGATTAACAGCCGGAGCGTGGCTGACTCCGGACGCGTATTTACGAATCCTACTATGGCCACGCCAAGTCCCGCCCTATGCCTACGCCTGATTGGCTAAGCTCAATGAGTGCCGCGTACGCTGTGTGGCGCTCTGCGCATGTGCAGAATGGCGATGCGTATGCGCAGAATGCAAAATCCGATTCAGATCCGATTGCTGAGTATACATGCCGTTAAAAGTCCGGCTATGATCGAATTATCCAGTTGTAGTTATCCGATTTTAGATGTCCGAAATAGGTCCGAAGTAGGTCCGAAGTAGGTCGGATTAAGGTGTTTACATGCACTTAAAAAGTCCGAACGATGTCTTATACGATTAGAAATTCGAATTTCTTGCTGCATGTAAACGTACTGACTATGTTCACCAGGAAGTACTATTTCAGGTCCGGTGTATGGCTCAGATCTTTGGGTCCAGGGTCTGGTCTAAGTGGTACTGTTATGTGTGGCTCAGATCTTTGGGTCCAGGGTCTGGTCTAAGTGGTACTGTTATGTGTGGCTCAGATCTTTGGGTCCAGGGTCTGGTCTAAGTGGTACTGTTATGTGTGGCTCAGATCTTTGGGTCCAGGGTCCGGGTGGACTCCACTGCCAAGGTGGCCGAGATCGAGATGGCTGAGAAAGAGAAGATGAAGGAGAAGGTTGATCGCATCCTCAAGCACGGAATCAACTGCTTCATCAACAGGTGCTGTCTGTCTGCTGTTTCATCTACTTGTCTGTCTGCTGTTTTCATCTACCTGTCTGTCTGCTGTTTTCATCTACCTGTCTGTCTGCTTGTTTTCATCTACCTGTCTGTCTGCTGACTTTAACTACCTGCCTGTCTGCTGACTTTAATTCCCTGCCTGTCTGCTGATCCCTAACTACCTGTCTCTCTGAAAGCTTATCTATAACTACCCGTCACTGACAGCTGCTCTATAACTACCTGTCTCTCTCTCAGACAGCTGTTCTATAACTACCTGTCTCTCTCTGACAGCTGCTCTATAACTACCTGTCTCTCTCTCAGACAGCTGATCTATAACTACCTGTCTCTCTCAGATAGCTGATCTATAACTGCCTGTCTTTCTCTCAGACAGCTGCTCTATAACTAACTGTCTCTCTCAAACAGCTGCTCTATAACTACCTGTCTCTCTCTCAGACAGCTAATCTATAACTACCTGTCTCTCAGACAGCTGCTCTATAACTACCTGTCTCTCTCTCAGACAGCTGATCTATAACTACCTGTCTCTCTCTCAGACAGCTGATCTATAACTACCTGTCTCTCTCTCAGACAGCTGATCTATAACTACCTGTCTCTCTCTCAGACAGCTGATCTATAACTAACTGTCTCTCTGACAGCTGCTCTATAACTACCTGTCTCTCTCTCAGACAGCTGATCTATAACTACCCAGAGCAGCTGTTTGCCCAGGCTGGCGTCATGGCCATCGAACACGCAGACTTTGCCGGTGTGGAGCGCCTGGCCCTGGTCACTGGTAAGAACACCGCCCTGGACTCCCAAATCCTGATGTGTCCTCACAACCCAGCCGCTGATGAGGTGTGTGTGTGTGTGTGTGTGTGTGTAGGAGGTGAGATCAGCTCTACGTTCGATCGTCCAGAGCTGGTGAAGTTGGGTCACTGTAAGCTGATTGAGGAAGTGATGATTGGAGAGGACAAACTGATCCACTTCTCTGGTGTCTCCATGGGTATGTCCTGTATCACACTACAGTCTGTCCTGTATCACATTAACCACAGCAACCAAATCCAGATTTGGTTAGTTACTAAATATGATTCCTACTGAGTGAAGCCCTATCAACCCGTGCTGTGTAGGCCTACCGGCGGGCAGACCCATACCGTGTATGCCTACGGCAGGCTGACCTGTGTTTGTATAGGCCTGCGGTAGGCTGACCCGTGCTGTGTAGGCCTGCGGCAGGCTGACCTGTGTCTGTGTAGGCCTACAGCAAGCTGACCCATGTTTGTGTAGGCCTGCGTCAGGCTGACCCGTGCTGTGTAGGCCTACAGCGGGCAGACCCGTGCTGTGTAAGCCTACAGTAGGCTGACCCTTGTTTGTCTAGGCCTACGACAGCCTGACCCGTGTTTGTGTAGACCTGTGGTAGGCTGACCCGTGCTCTGTGCAGGGGAGGCGTGCACCATCGTCCTGCGAGGAGCCACCCAGCAGATCCTGGATGAGGCTGAGCGCTCTCTGCATGATGCCCTCTGTGTGCTGGCCCAGACCATCAAGGAGACACGCACTGTCCACGGAGGAGGTGACTCACTCACTCACTCACTCACTCACTCACTCACTCAGTCTGCTCAAGGGATGGGGATCTTCATTTGGTTGATATTGATTATGGAGTCTCCTGCGTCATTTGGTGAGAATGCATTCTGAACAGAACAGTTCTTTTATTGTATGACAAACTGGCTGATTTATTTGATGAAGTGTTTAGTTTTTACATGAAAGTGTTGTTCATTCTGAGGGAGTCATTCAGTCTTGTACAGGTTAGTGACCGTGAGGAAAGGCCTACTCATGTATTCAGTCTTGTACAGGTTAGTGACTGTGGGGAAAGGCCTACTCATGTATTCAGTCTTGTACAGGTTAGTGACTGTGGGGAAAGGCCTACTCATGTATTCAGTCTTGTACAGGTTAGTGACCGTGAGGAAAGGCCTACTCATGTATTCAGTCTTGTACAGGTTAGTGACCGTGGGGAAAGGCCTACTCATGTATTCAGTCTTGTACAGGTTAGTGACCGTGGGGAAAGGCCTACTCATGTATTCAGTCTTGTACAGGTTAGTGACCGTGGGGAAAGGCCTACTCATGTATTCAGTCTTGTACAGGTTAGTGACCGTGGGGAAAGGCCTACTCATGTATTCAGTCTTGTACAGGTTAGTGACCGTGGGGAAAGGCCTACTCATGTATTCAGTCTTGTACAGGTTAGTGATTGTGGGGAAAGGCCTACTCATGTATTCAGTCTTGTACAGGTTAGTGATTGTGGGGAAAGGCCTACTCATGTATTCAGTCTTGTACAGGTTAGTGACCGTGGGGAAAGGCCTACTCATGTATTCAGTCTTGTACAGGTTAGTGACCGTGGGGAAAGGCCTACTCATGTATTCAGTCTTGTACAGGTTAGTGACCGTGGGGAAAGGCCTACTCATGTATTCAGTCTTGTACAGGTTAGTGACCGTGGGGAAAGGCCTACTCATGTATTCAGTCTTGTACAGGTTAGTGACCGTGGGGAAAGGCCTACTCATGTATTCAGTCTTGTACAGGTTAGTGATTGTGGGGAAAGGCCTACTCATGTATTCAGTCTTGTACAGGTTAGTGACCGTGGGGAAAGGCCTACTCATGTATTCAGTCTTGTACAGGTTAGTGATTGTGGGGAAAGGCCTACTCATGTATTCAGTCTTGTACAGGTTAGTGACCGTGGGGAAAGGCCTACTCATGTATTCAGTCTTGTACAGGTTAGTGACTGGGGAAAGGCCTACTCATGTATTCAGTCTTGTACAGGTTAGTGACCGTGGGGAAAGGCCTACTCATGTATTCAGTCTTGTACAGGTTAGTGACTGGGGAAAGGCCTACTCATGTATTCAGTCTTGTACAGGTTAGTGACCGTGAGGAAAGGCCTACTCATGTATTCAGTCTTGTACAGGTTAGTGACCGTGGGGAAAGGTCTACTCATGTATTCAGTCTTGTACAGGTTAGTGACCGTGGGGAAAGGCCTACTCATGTATTCAGTCTTGTACAGGTTAGTGACTGTGGGGAAAGGCCTACTCATGTATTCAGTCTTGTACAGGTTAGTGACCGTGAGGAAAGGCCTACTCATGTATTCAGTCTTGTACAGGTTAGTGACCGTGGGGAAAGGCCTACTCATGTATTCAGTCTTGTACAGGTTAGTGACCGTGAGGAAAGGCCTACTCATGTATTCAGTCTTGTACAGGTTAGTGACCGTGAGGAAAGGCCTACTCATGTATTCAGTCTTGTACAGGTTAGTGACCGTGAGGAAAGGCCTACTCATGTATTCAGTCTTGTACAGGTTAGTGACCGTGGGGAAAGGCCTACTCATGTATTCAGTCTTGTACAGGTTAGTGATTGTGGGGAAAGGCCTACTCATGTATTCAGTCTTGTACAGGTTAGTGACCGTGGGGAAAGGCCTACTCATGTATTCAGTCTTGTACAGGTTAGTGACCGTGGGGAAAGGCCTACTCATGTATTCAGTCTTGTACAGGTTAGTGACTGTGGGGAAAGGCCTACTCATGTATT
Organism: Urophycis tenuis; assembly: GCA_036785325.1. Lineage (NCBI taxonomy): Eukaryota > Metazoa > Chordata > Actinopteri > Gadiformes > Phycidae > Urophycis > Urophycis tenuis. The sequence continues at coordinate 1,405,123 of JAXIVH010000056.1, forward strand.
CAGTCTTGTACAGGTTAGTGACCGTGGGGAAAGGCCTACTCATGTATTCAGTCTTGTACAGGTTAGTGACCGTGGGGAAAGGCCTACTCATGTATTCAGTCTTGTACAGGTTAGTGATTGTGGGGAAAGGCCTACTCATGTATTCAGTCTTGTACAGGTTAGTGACCGTGGGGAAAGGCCTACTCATGTATTCAGTCTTGTACAGGTTAGTGACCGTGGGGAAAGGCTTACTCATGTATTCAGTCTTGTACAGGTTAGTGACTGGGGAAAGGCCTACTCATGTATTCAGTCTTGTACAGGTTAGTGACCGTGAGGAAAGGCCTACTCATGTATTCAGTCTTGTACAGGTTAGTGACCGTGGTGAAAGGCCTACTCATGTATTCAGTCTTGTACAGGTTAGTGACTGGGGAAAGGCCTACTCATGTATTCAGTCTTGTACAGGTTAGTGACCGTGAGGAAAGGCCTACTCATGTATTCAGTCTTGTACAGGTTAGTGACCGTGGGGAAAGGCCTACTCATGTATTCAGTCTTGTACAGGTTAGTGACTGTGGGGAAAGGCCTACTCATGTATTCAGTCTTGTACAGGTTAGTGACCGTGGGGAAAGGCCTACTCATGTATTCAGTCTTGTACAGGTTAGTGACTGTGGGGAAAGGCCTCCTCATGTATTCAGTCTTGTACAGGTTAGTGACCGTGGGGAAAGGCCTACTCATGTATTCAGTCTTGTACAGGTTAGTGACCGTGGGGAAAGGCCTACTCATGTATTCAGTCTTGTACAGGTTAGTGACCGTGGGGAAAGGCCTACTCATGTATTCAGTCTTGTACAGGTTAGTGACCGTGGGGAAAGGCCTACTCATGTATTCAGTCTTGTACAGGTTAGTGACCGTGGGGAAAGGCCTACTCATGTATTCAGTCTTGTACAGGTTAGTGACCGTGGGGAAAGGCCTACTCATGTATTCAGTCTTGTACAGGTTAGTGACCGTGGGGAAAGGCCTACTCATGTATTCAGTCTTGTACAGGTTAGTGACCGTGGGGAAAGGCCTACTCATGTATTCAGTCTTGTACAGGTTAGTGATTGTGGGGAAAGGCCTACTCATGTATTCAGTCTTGTACAGGTTAGTGACTGTGGGGAAAGGCCTACTCATGTATTCAGTCTTGTACAGGTTAGTGACCGTGAGGAAAGGCCTACTCATGTATTCAGTCTTGTACAGGTTAGTGACCGTGGGGAAAGGCCTACTCATGTATTCAGTCTTGTACAGGTTAGTGACCGTGGGGAAAGGCCTACTCATGTATTCAGTCTTGTACAGGTTAGTGACTGGGGAAAGGCCTACTCATGTATTCAGTCTTGTACAGGTTAGTGACCGTGGGGAAAGGCCTACTCATGTATTCAGTCTTGTACAGGTTAGTGACCGTGGGGAAAGGCCTACTCATGTATTCAGTCTTGTACAGGTTAGTGACCGTGGGGAAAGGCCTACTCATGTATTCTCCTCCTATCTCAAGCCCCTCTCTGTCCCAAGAGATGCCTGTCATTTCAAGTTGGTTTGAGGAGCCAGGAAGGTGTGCTGGTGTGAACCCACCGGGCCTGGAGCTCAGTCTAGGGCCGGACGTTTGGTTGTGAGGCGTCCACCTTGTTGTAGGCGTTGACCTGGCGTTGACCTCCTCACGGTGGCTGTAGTCAGGTGTACTCAGGTGTCTTTCAGGTGTACTCAGGTGTCTGTCAGGTGTACTCAGGTGTCTGTCAGGTGTACTCAGGTGTCTGTCAGGTGTACTCAGGTGTCTGTCAGGTGTGCTCAGCTGTCTGTCAGGTGTGCTCAGCTGTCCGTCTGTCCTCAGGCTGCTCTGAGATGCTGATGGCGAAGGCTGTGTCTGATCTGGCCAGTCGAACTGCAGGGAAGGACGCTGTTGCCATGGAGTCCTTTGCCAAGGCTCTCATGATGGTATGTCTCACTCTCTCAACTTCTGTCCTTGTTTACCCCCTTCTTGTTCTTTCTATTTCTGAATCATGGCTTAAAAAAAGCTTTGCCAATCCTGACATTTTCATACCAGGTTATAATATATTTCATCAGGACAGAGTAACTAACGGAGGTGGTGTCACTCTGTATGTTAAAGATCACCTGTCCATTAATTCCTCTCTCTGTTGCTGTATGCTACAGACCACCTTCTGCCCCACCTTGTTCTTTAACTTCTTGAACACATCTCCTCGGAATTCATTCTGCTGGGGGACCTCAACTAGGACATGACTAGCCCCCCAGATCTGGTTGTTCAGCAATTTGACGCCCTAAACCTCTACTAAATTATTTCAGAGCCCACCAGACTTAATCTATAATCAGACTTAATCAGACCTTCATCTGCTATGCTGATAGACGTCACCTCACGCCCCCTCTATTTATAAATCTGGTGTCTTCAGTCAAGATCTGAGTGATCATTATGCTATTGCCTGCACACGCTCCGGCTCCTCAGTTAAGCGCCCACCTGTGATCATCTCCAAACGTTCCCTGAAGAACTTTGACCTGGAAGCCTTTCTCCACAACACTGCTGTAGCGAGCTGGGACAAAATTAATGCTTTCACTACTATGGAGGCGGTCTGGTCCTTCTTCAAGTCGACCCTCAGCCAGATCATCAATAAACACGCTCCACTCATAACATTACGGATCAAGGATCGCTTCAGCCCCTGGTTTTAATCCGCCAGAAGAACACCTTATGGCGGAAAGCCCGTTCCTCCCAGTCTCCTGCTGATTGGCTTGCCTTTCGGCAATGTAAGGTAAATGCACTCAGGCCGTCAGAGAAGCTAAAGTCACTCATTTTCTGGACAAATTTGCATCCTGCGGCTCTGACGCCAAGAAGTTTTGGAAAACGATTAAAACCATGGAAAACAAGCTCACTTCACCCCACCTCCCCAGTGCAATGACCTTTGGTGACACTGCTATTGCTGACTCATAGGTCTCATATGGCCTCGCTTTTCAATCAGCACTTAGTTAATTCAGCTCATGTTTTCTCTGCTAAGCCCTCCACTGCTGCTCCTTCACTTTCACCTACAACCTCCAGCTCTGGCACCTTCTTCAGACCCATCAGGACCTCTGAAGTCTTAGAGAATCTCACCAAACTGGACTCCAACAAGTCAGCTTGCTCTGACGGCTGGACCCCATGTTTTTAAAAGCTGCTGCTCCGGTCATTGCTGTCCCCATCTCACAGCTTTTCAACATGTCTCTGGAACTGTCCATCTTTCCTTTAGACTGGAAATCCACACTTGTCTTCCCCCTCTTCAAAGGGGGCTCTAGTTCTGATCCCTACTGTTAGGCCTATTCCCATCCTTCCATGCCTGGCTAAGGTCTTAGAGAAACTGGTTCATAAACAGCTCAGCCACTTTTTAACCTCCAACAACATCCTGTCCATCCTGCAGTCTGGGTTCCGGCCAGGCCATGGGTGCACCGCTGCTACGCTGAAGGTCCTGGATGATATTGTTTCCTCTCTGGACTCCAAGCAGACCTGCATCGCTGCCTTCATTGATCTCTCTAAGGCCTTTGACTCCGTCATGCACCCCATCCTCCTACTGAGGCTCTCTAGCATCGGTCTATCGCCACACTCCTGCAATTGCTTTGCCAGCTACTTAAACCCCCCGAGTCCAGCAAGTTAAATCTGAAAACATATCATCAGCCCTTCACCGTCTCCAAAGGGGTACCACAGGGTTCTATTCTAGGCCCAACACTATTCTCCATCTACATTAACGACATAACCACGAATGCCGGCAACTCCAAGATCCACCTATATGCTGATGACACCATCCTATACTCAGCCCTTCTCTGCACTCTGCGGCGGCCACACCACAACAGTCTCACTTCTGTTGAACAGCATTTTCATAGCCTTCATCTTCTCAACACCAAAAAAACCAAATGCGTTATCTTTAACCGGACACACGCTCCCACCTCTGTCCCAAAAATCCTGTGCTGATGGCTCTGAACTACAGTTTGTGTCCTGTTATAAATACCATGGCCTCTGGTTGGATTCATCCCTCTCATTTACCACCCACATCAAGCACCTGCAGTCTAAAGTCAAAGCTTGTCTGAGCTTCCTTTATCGCAATAAGACCTCCTTCACCCGTGCAGCCAAACATACGCTTGTCAAAATGACCATCCTACCCATATTCGATGATGGCGACTCCATCTACAGAATGACATCTCACTCCACTCTCAGTAAATTTGACCCACTCCACCATTTGTTTTGCCACTGGGGCTCCATTCACCACTGCAACCTATAAAACCTGATAGACTGGACTTCCCTTCACACCAGACGGCTCCAGCACTGCTTTCTGCTAATCTACAAAACCATTCTTGGCATTACACCTCTCTACCTCTCTTCCCTTCTGCACATCTCCCACCCTACCCGCAATCTAAGGTCCAGTGCATTCATCAACCTCTCCATCCCCAAAGTCCGCACCGTCTTCGGACGCAGTGCCTTCCGGTTCGCTGCAGCCTTTGACTGGAACACCCTACAAAACACCCTTAAACTTTCTGTCTTCACCTCTCTTTCTGTCTTCAAACAAAATCTGCAACAAATCAGTTTACTTCTGCACTTGCTAAATAGGCCTTCTTGTCATGCCCTACTGATTAACTGTTTTATTGTATTATATTGTATTTTTCTAAGTAATTTATATAACCTTTTCACTTTTAGCACTCCCCTTAAAGAGCTTCTAGCTCTTTTCAGGCTGCACTTGAAAATAAGAATTTTGTTCTTAATTTGCTTGCTTGGGTAAATAAAGGTTTTAAAAAAAAGAAAAACTTTTCTGTATGACCTTGTTTACCCCCTCTTTCTCTCTAAACTTTGACTTCCTACTGTGACTGTGTTGCTATGGTGACTGTGTATTGCGGCTGTGATTGAGGTGCTACGGTAACCGTTTCAGCTGCCCACCATCATCGCTGACAACGCTGGCTACGACAGCGCTGACCTGGTGGCCCAACTCCGCGCTGCGCACCAGGACAATAAGACCACCTACGGGCTTGGTACGTGTGTGTGTGTGTGTGTGTCTGTGTCTGTGTCTGTGTCTATGTGTGGCATCATCTGGTCATGTTCTCTGGTTACAGACATGTCCCAGGGCGGCATAGCAGACATGAGGACTCTGGGAGTCACCGAGTCCTTCCAGGTGAAGCGTCAGGTGCTGCTGTCTGCGTCTGAAGCTGCTGAGATGATCCTCCGTGTGGACAACATTGTGAAGGCTGCACCCAGGTCTGTTCCACCCGCACCCTTCTACCACATACTGGGAGCAGGCTGACTGAACTAGCTCTCCTGTGTTGGGTTAGAGTTAGCAGGCTGACTGAACTAACTCTCCTGTGTTGGGTTAGAGTTAGCAGGCTGACTGAACTAACTCTCCTGTGTTGGGTTAGAGTTAGCAGGCTGACTGAACTAACTCTCCTGTGTTGGGTTAGAGTTAGCAGGCTGACTGAACTAACTCTCCTGTGTTGGGTTAGAGTTAGCAGGCTGACTGAACTGACTCTCCTGTGTTGGGTTAGAGTTAGCAGGCTGACTGAACTAACTCTCCTGTGTTGGGTTAGAGTTAGCAGGCTGACTGAACTAACTCTCCTGTGTTGGGTTAGAGTTAGCAGGCTGACTGAACTAACTTTCCTGTGTTGGGTTAGAGTTAGCAGGCTGACTGAACTGACTCTCCTGTGTTGGGTTAGAGTTAGCAGGCTGACTGAACTAACTCTCCTGTGTTGGGTTAGAGTTAGCAGGCTGACTGAACTGACTCTCCTGTGTTGTGTCTCTAGGAAGCGGGTTCCTGACCACCATCCCTGCTAGACGCCGCGGAGTAGAGGAGGAGATCTCTTATTTATCTTCGTCCATCTTTCTTTCCTGTGATGATGTCATAAAACCTTGTTGCTGTTTTCTTGTTTTAGCACTGAGCTCATGAGCTAGCTGCCTAACTGCTAGCTTAGCTGTGATGAAGCTACCGTTTGATCATGAAGCTTCTGTCAACGGATGCTAATGCTAACTTGTTTTAGTTTGGTTTTGCTTTCTGGTTCTCTGTAGCACTCGCTAGTTAGCAGGATGCTAGTTAGCGTGATGCTATTTATGGTTCTCTGTCTTGTACACTCTGCAAAATGTTTGTCCTGAAGTGAAATAAAAGCAACCCTGAGTCATCTGCTGTGTTTACAGTGTGGTCGGTAGGTCACAGTCACCACAACCTGAACATCCAGCACCACACTCCCCCTCACTCCCCTTCAGAGCACTTTCACAATAACATACACACCACACTCTATTGCCTTCAAAGCACTCTCACAATTGGAGTGAGACGTCGGACTGCTGAGCCAATCAGAGGGGAGGGTTGTGGGGTGGGCTCCTCATAAAGGCTGGGGTCCAGCTGTCGGGGCATCCCAGCTGGGTCAGGAGGATGAGGTGGCTGCTGGTACTGCTGGTTCTGCTGGGCTGGGAGTGGAGAGCCCATGCCCTGGTCAGGTAGGAGCCCCTGAGGGAGATCCTACAGGTTGATCATTATCATTATTAGAATGCAGTATGCTGTACTAGTTCATGTAGACCTGTCTATCGGATCATGCTACATGCTATATTCAGGCTACAGTTGTCTGTGTTGGTGGTTCTCCAGGGTGTCCCTGAGGAGGGCTCCCTCCACCCGCAGCCTCCTGCGCAATGCGGGCCGGCTGGAGGAGTTCGTCACGCAGCACCGCCCCGCAGTGTTCTCCCGGCGCTACGCCCAGTGTCTCCGCCAGGGGGCGGCAGAGCTGCAGCTGAGCCGCAGCAGCGAGAAACTCTTCAACTATCTGGATGTACGTGTAGGCTACTGTGTACTGTGTGTAGTAGGCTACTGTGTACTGTGTGTAGTAGGCTACTGTGTACTGTGTGTAGTAGGCTACTGTGTACTGTGTGTAGTAGGCCATTGGTTCCCAAACGGTGTGCCGTGAGGCAGGTCCGCGTGTGCCCTGGGATTTTGTGACAACCGTACATTATTATTACAACTAGGCCTGCACGATTAATCGAATTTTCATCGTCATCGCAATGTGAATGTTCGTGACAAACACATCGCAAAAGCTGGTCTGTAATGCGATAAGTTAGCCAGGCACACTCTGGACATCCTTAAAAATACTCTGGTTTACAGTAACCCGACCGACCCTGTCAGTTTAGGACCGACCCAAATATTTATTTATTTTTTTACTCCGACCGACTTGACGGTTGTAAACTTGCGTTAAGACCGACCGTTGTTTTTTTTTTACTCTTCAAACAACTAATGCAAATATAAAAAAGACTCTTTTAATTATGTTTTATTAAGTATCGCGAATATAAATCGCCTACATACACACGTAGGCTACGTTCTTTCTTTTATATTCGCTTAATTTCATCAATGGTTCGCTTGTCTGTTATGATGGCTGCGGCTGCAGTAAAGAAAATGTTTGCGGAAACCGTTCAAAGTTATAGAAGGCTAAAGTTATAACTTTAGTTATAGAAGGCTATAGTTATAACTTTAGTTATAGAAGGCTACAGTTATAACTTTGGGTTCAGGCACCGTAGGTCCAGCATAAAGCAATGCATTGAAATATCTCCACACCGCTATAACGTGACGTGTCGACTGATGTCAAGGAGACCACTAAACGTTTACGGGTTGGAGACGCAGTCAGTGACGTCACGATATGCAAATTTGTTTAAATTCATACCGACGTATTCCCCATGACCAAAATTTGACTTTTTTTTATTCTTTTCTTATTTATCGGAAGTCATATCTTCATCGCAATATTGAACAGTGTGATCGCACATCGAACATTTTGCTGATATTG
>JAXIVH010000056.1:1417895-1430988 GCA_036785325.1 Urophycis tenuis
CCTTTAACAGACCTGTAAGAGACCAGTAACAGACCTGTAAGAGACCAGTACCAGACCAGTAACAGACTTTTAACAGACCAGTAACAGACTTGTAAGAGACCAGTACCAGACCAGTACCATACCAGTAACAGACCAGTAACAGACCTGTAAGAGACCAGTAACAGACCAGTAACAGACCTGTAAAAGACCAGTACCAGACCAGTACCATACCAGTAACAGACCAGTAACAGACCTGTAAGAGACCAGTACCATACCAGTAACAGACCTGTAAGAGACCAGTACCAGACCAGTAACAGACCAGTACCAGACCTGTAAGAGACCAGTAACAGACCTGTAAGAGACCAGTAACAGACCTGTAAGAGACCAGTACCATACCAGTAACAGACCTGTAAGAGACCAGTACCAGACCAGTAACAGACCAGTACCAGACCTGTAAGAGACCAGTAACAGACCTGTAAGAGACCAGTAACAGACCTGTAAGAGACCAGTACCAGACCAGTAAGAGACCAGCACCAGACCAGTACCATACCAGTAACAGACTTTTAACAGACCAGTAACAGACCAGTAACAGACCTGTAAGAGGCCAGTACCAGACCAGTACCAGACCAGTACCAGACCAGTAACAGACCTGTAAGAGACCAGTAACAGACCAGTGCCAGTCAGAGTGAATGCTGCTGTGCTCCAGGTGTCCGGGGTGCGCGTGGTGAACCAGGAGTTTGGGGAGTCTGTGTATGAGCCGGGCGGTGCCTTCGCCCTGGCCCGGTTCGATGGGGTTCTGGGGATGGCCTACCCGCAGCTGGCCCAGATCCTGGGGAAGCCCGTCTTTGACAACATGATGTCCCAGAACGCTGTGGAGCAGCCTGTGTTCTCCTTCTACCTGAGCAGGTAGAGCCCACCCCCCACTCCCCTCCCCCACGCCCGCCTGGGCCCTGAGCTGTGCTGTGTCTGCAGGAGTGGTGGAGAGGCAGGAGGAGAGCTGCTGCTGGGTGGGCTGGACCAGGACCGCTACAGCGGACCCATCCACTGGCTGCCCGTCACTGCTAAAGGCTACTGGCAGATTAAGATGGACAGGTGACCCCCGGGTGGGATTGGCTGATCAAGGTGTCAGTCTACATGTCTGTCTGTGGTAACCCTGAGTGTGTGTGTGTGTGTGTGCTCTAGTGTGGCAGTCCAGGGGGTCCAGTCTCTCTGTCCTCAAGGCTGCCAGGCCATCCTGGACACTGGAACCTCCCTCATTGCCGGGCCCACTAGTGACATCATCACCCTGCACCAGCTGATCGGGGCCACGCCCACTAGCATCGGAGAGGTACTGTACTGTGTACTATGTAGTACCAATGTACTGTGTACTATGTAGTACTACTGTACTGTGTACTATATAGTGCCAATGTACGGTGTACTATGTAGTATTAATGTAATATGTACTATATAGTCCCAATGTACTGTGTACTATGTAGTACCAATGTACTGTGTACTATGTAGTACTACTGTACTGTGTACTATGTAGTACCAATGTACTGTGTACTATGTAATATTGATGTAATGTGTACTACGTAGTAATACTGTACTGTGTACTATGTAGTACTAATGTACTGTGTACTATGTAGTATTAATGTACTGTGTACTATGTAGTATTAATGTACTGTGTACTATGTAGTACTAATGTACTGTGTACTATGTAGTACTACTGTACTGTGTACTATATAGTACCGATGTACTGTGTACTATGTAGTTTTAATGTAATGTGTACTATATAGTGCGAATGTACTGTGTACTATATAGTACCAATGTACTGTGTACTATGTAGTACTAATGTACTGTGTACTATGTAGTACCAAAGTACTGTGTACTCTGTAGTATTAATGTACTGTGTACTATGTAGTACTAATGTACTGTGTACTATGTAGTATTAATGTACTGTGTACTATGTAGTACCAAAGTACTGTGTACTCTGTAGTATTAATGTACTGTGTACTATGTAGTACTACTGTACTGTGTACTATATAGTACCAATGTACTGTGTACTATGTAGTATTAATGTAATGTGTACTATATAGAGCCAATGTACTGTGTACTATGTAGTACCAATGTACTGTGTACTATGTAGTACTAATGTACTGTGTACTATGTAGTACCAAAGTACTGTGTACTCTGTAGTATTAATGTACTGTGTACTATGTAGTACTAATGTACTGTGTACTATGTAGTATTAATGTACTGTGTACTATGTAGTACCAAAGTACTGTGTACTCTGTAGTATTAATGTACTGTGTGCTATGTAGTACTAATGTACTGTGTATTATGTAGTACCAATGTACTGTATACTATGTAGTACTAATGTACTGTGTACTATGTAGTACCAATGTACTGTGTACTATGTAGTTCTAATATACTGTGTACTATGTAGTACGAATGTACTGTGTACTATGTAGTATCAATGTACTGTGTACCATATAGTACTAATGTATTGTGTACTTTGTGTAGTACTAATGTGCTGTGTACTTTGGGTAGTACTAATGTACTTTGTAATTTGGGCAGTACTAATGTACAGTGTACTTTGTATAGTACTAATGTATTGTGTACTTTGTGTAGTACTAATGTGCTGTGTACTTTGTGTAGTACTAATGTACTTTGTACTTTGGTAGTACTAATCTACTTCGTACTTTGGGTAGTACTAATGTATTGTGTACTTTCTGTAGTACTAATGTGCTGTGTACTTTGTATAGTACTAATGTGCTGTGTACTTTGTGTAGTACTAATGTGCTGTGTACTTTGTGTAGTACTAATGTGCTGTGTACTTTGTGTAGTACTAATGTACCTTGTACTTTGGGTAGTACTAATGTGCTGTGTACTTTGTGTAGTACTAATTTGCTGTGTACTTTGTGTAGTACTATTGTGCTGTGTACTTTGTGTAGTACTAATGTTCTATGTACTTTGTGTAGTACTAATGTACTTTGTACTTTGGTTAGTATGTGCTAGACTGCAACAGGCTGTCCAGTCTGCCTCATGTGACCTTTAACCTCGGAGGAGTCGAATACATCCTGAATGCTAACGAATACGTACGCAAGGTACACCTGTCTGTCTGTCTGTCTGTCTGTCTACATTTACATTTACGGCATTTAGCAGACATCTGTCTGTCTATTTGTCTGTCTGTTTGCAGTATTTGCTTAATCTCTCTCTCTCTCTCTCTCTCTCTCTCTCTCTCTCTCTCTCTCTCTCTCTCTCTCTCTCTCTCTCTCTCTCTCTCTCTCTCTCTCTCTCTCTCTAGGAGATGCTAGGTGACAGGGAGTTATGCTTCAGTGGTTTCCAGGCGGTTGACATCATTTCCTCTGATGGGCCGCTGTGGATCCTGGGAGATGTATTTCTATCAGAGTATTACAGCATCTTTGACAGAGGTCAGGATAGGATAGGCTTAGCTCGCGCTCGCCACCCCCGTCCCTGACTAGTTAAACTACTTATTGCCAGCTAGCCATACTAGTCATTCCCAGCTAGTCATACTAGTTATTCCCAGCTAGTCATACTAGTCATTCCCAGCTAGTCATACTAGTTATTACCAGCTAGTCATACTAGTCATTACCAGCTAGTCATACTAGTCATTACCAGCTCGTCATACTAGTCATTACCAGCTAGTCATACTAGTTATTACCAGCTAGTCATACTAGTCATTACCAGCTAGTCATACTAGTTATTACCAGCTAGTCATACTTCTCATTCCCAGCTAGTCATACTAGTTATTACCAGCTAGTCATACTAGTCATTCCCAGCTAGTCATACTAGTCATTCCCAGCTAGTCCTACTAGTTATTACCAGCTAGTCATACTAGTTAGGACCAGCTAGTCAGACATACTCATGATCAACCAGTTTAGCTAGATAATGACATCTAGTAAGACTCTGAGCTGGTCACTAGCTGGTTGGGGCCCCAGCTGCTGGAAGCTTCACATTATATCAGTGATAATAAATAAAGTGAGTGAACTCTTGACTGTTGTTCTTACTGGTGCTGGTCTCTGTAGCAACACGCTAACAGGCTACATTCAGAGTTGTGTTTAATGATGAATACCAAGGTTTAACCATCCCATTAGAAGAGACAGTAGACTGGCCCATCTCACTCAGAGTTCAGGTCATGTGGGACCATCTAGTGGCTCTGATCATCAGAAGTCAGGACAGGAAACACGGAGCAAGCTTCTGCAGGTCAACCCTCTGGGTCACATGACCTGGCCGGAGCTTCCTGATTGGTCGAGGGCTCGTCATCCGGACCCTCTTTAGTTTCTTTCTCCCGCCTCTTCTGCCACGCCTCCCGGACCTGTGAGACCCTGCTGGGAGCCACCCGGACCGGGACCCGGCCGGTCCTGGACCCGGTCCTGGACCCGGGCCTGGACCCGGGCCTGGACCCGGGCGTCAGGCGAGGCCGGGGGTCTGAAGAGGCCCGGTCCGCCCCCTCTCCTCCCCAGACCGTCGGGGCTGGGGAGGCTTCGGACCGACATCCTGGAGGTCTGTCTGGAGAACTGAACCGACATCTGACGGCCCCGCGCTGGGACCCCCTGCTCTTTGGGGACAGTCCAGCGAAACCTCTTTGGTCCCAGCTGGGTGAGGGAGGAGGACCAGACAGAGAGATTGCTAGAGAGAGAGAGAGAGAGAGAGAGAGAGAGAGAGAGAGAGAGAGAGACACCGTCACACACGCTGCATTAGAGACCCCGCTGACCGGGGAAGGGACACTTGTAGGTCTCTAAACCTGAAGAAATAAAAAGCACAGGAGACGAGGAGCTGAGCAGTGGAGAGGCTGAGGTACCTGCTGCTCTCCCCTGCTGGAGCCCTCTGGGAGGCGGAGGGGGTGATGACCACCTGGGGGAGGTCTGCGGGGAGGTCTGGGGGGAGGTCTGGGGAGACTGGGCTGCTGCTGAGCTCTCTCAGCGTTGCTAGGGCGTCTCCCTGAGAGGGGAGAGGGGATCCCTCCCCCCCAGGATAGACCCTAAAGAGAGGGACATGTTAACTGTATAGCGTACTTGCACTGGTTTAAAGGGACCAATAGCGAGCCTGTAGTGGTTTAAATGGACCAATAGCGAGCCTGCAGTGGTTTTAAGGGACCAATAGCGAGCCTGCAGTGGTTTTAAGGGACCAATAGCGAGCCTGTAGTGGTTTTAAGGGACCAATAGCGAGCCTGGAGTGGTTTTAAGGGACCAATAGCAAGCCTGCAGTGGTTTAAATGGACCAATAGCAAGCCTGCAGTGGTTTAAATGGACCAATAGCAAGCCTGCAGTGGTTTAAATGGACCAATAGCGAGCCTGCAGTGGTTTAAATGGACCAATAGCGAGCCTGCAGTGGTTTAAATGGACCAATAGCGAGCCTGCAGTGGTTTAAATGGACCAATAGCGAGCCTGCAGTGGTTTAAATGGACCAATAGCGAGCCTGCAGTGGTTTAAATGGACCAATAGCGAGTCTGCAGTGGTTTAAATGGACCAATAGCGTACCTGTTGGGTATGAAAGGGAAGAAGGTTCCAGTGGTGTCGCTGCTGTGGCGCTTGAAGCCGGGCCGGGGGGGCGGGGCCACTGCTGGAGGCTCCTGGACACTGAGCAGCCGCCTGACGTGACCCAGGACCTGGACACACCACCCACAGGTCACAGTGCTCCTCTGTCCACCGCATCTCACTGTTCCTCATGTTCTCCCCTCTCATGTTCTCATGCTCTCGCTCATGTTCTTCTCATGTTCTCCTCTCTCATCTTCTCATGTTCTCCTCTCTGTATATATTTGATTGTGATGACAGGTTGCCAGGCAGCATAGCAGAGCCCCATGATGCAGGTGTCTGTTTAGAGAGAACGTTATGAGAGTCCTGAGGTGGAGCAGTGGAGGGGTGGATGTGGAACATGGAGGGTGGGGGTAGAGATGAAGTGGGGCCAGCAGAGAGGTGGCAGACGGCCCTGGGGGGGGAGGAGAGCGAGAGACAGACAGGGCTGAACTTATGAAGGCTGCAGGCCACGCCTGCTCAGCTGAACCACGTCACCTGAGCACCCTCACAGCTCCACCCACCAGCCTCTGCAACAGCTAACCCGAAACAAGCAGAGTGGGAGGTCCCAACAGGTGGGTGGTTCTCATGGCGATGTGGTATTACAGGTTATGGTTTAGATAACAAACCTTGGATCACCAAGGACATCAAGGCCATCCTGAATGATAAGAAGAGGGCATTCAGAGAGGGTAACCAGGCTGAGCTGAGGAGAGAACAGGGGGTATTCAAGGTCAAAATTAAGGAGGAAAAAGAAAGCTGGAGAAGAAGCTCCAGCAAAACAACACGAGGGACGTGTGGAGTGGTATGAGAACCATCACTGGCTTCCAGAAGACTGGTAGTATGGGGCTGGAGGGTGGGGTGGCTCGGACCAATGAACTGAACTGCGGCAGGGGCCGCTCAGTGCCACTCCGACTCCCCCTCCTTATGTATGCTATTACCTCTATGCCTGGATGTATGTATGTACGTTTATGTATATTTCTATATTTCTTTTTTTTTTTTTGTATATTGTATTACATAGGTTTGTATTTTACATAGGTTTATATTATATATTTATATAATCTAACACTCTACTATACGTACAGTGTCTATCTCTTCTTTTTTTCCCTGGAGTATTGTGACAAATGCAATTTCCCTCAGGGATCATTAAAGTCTGTCTGTCTGTCTGTCTGTCTGTCTGTCTGTCTGGTTGATCCACACACTCTGTGGTTCTGAGCATTGTGTTGCTCCAAACCAATCAGGGCCTGGGGAACACTGGTCAGCAGGGACCAAGCAGGGCAGCTAGAGGGAGGAGTTTGGGTCTCAGGTAAAAGAAGATGCATTACCGACTCTCGTCGACGAGCAGCGTCCTGTTGCCCTGGACCACACTCGCTCAGATCCTCATCAAACTGAAGGATGTCAGACAGTCTGGAGGAGGAGAGAGGGGTTACAGGACCGTACCACTGGTGGGGGGGGGGGAGAGGGGTTACAGGACCGTACCACTGGGGGGGGGGGGGGGGGGAGAGAGGGGTTACAGGACCGTACCACTGGGGGGGGGGGGGGGGAGAGAGGGGTTACAGGACCGTACCACTGGGGGGGGGGGGGGGAGAGGGGTTACAGGACCGTACCACTGGGGGGGGGGGGGGGGGGGGGGAGAGAGGGGTTACAGGACCGTACCACTGGGGGGGGGGGGGGAGAGGGGTTACAGGACCGTACCACTGGGGGGGGGGGGGGGAGAGAGGGGTTACAGGACCATACCACTGGTGGGGGGGGGGGAGAGGGGTTACAGGACCGTACCACTGGGGGGGGGGGGGGGGGGGAGAGAGGGGTTACAGGACCGTACCACTGGGGGGGGGGGGGGGAGAGGGGTTACAGGACCGTACCACTGGGGGGGGGGGGGGGGAGAGGGGTTACAGGACCGTACCACAGGGGGGGGGGGGGGGGGGGGGGGGGGGGAGAGAGAGGGGTTACAGGACCGTACCACTGGGGGGGGGGGGGGGGAGAGAGAGGGGTTACAGGACCGTACCACTGGGGGGGGGGGGTTACAGGACCACCAGGATCCATACTCTCCGAGCTTGTGTGTGTGTTTGTGTTTGTCGTCCTTGAGGAACAAACTGAACCCCACAAATACTTATTGTAAGTCGCTCTGGACAGAAGTGTCTGCTAAATGTAATGTGTCTTTAGGCCTGAGTGTGTACTCTGCTGCTGTGATTGTAGTTTGGGTCTGTAGTGTGTTGAGGTGGTGTGTGTGTGAGGGCCCACCCCATGTCCGTGGTGGAGCCCAGGAAGGAGGGGATGCAGTAGTCGGCGGCGGCCAGGGTGTACGGGGGGCCGGGCGTCTGTGTCGTCCCAGTAGATGTCCCGGGTCAGCTGGGGCAGGTTCATGTGCATCTCGTCCACCGCCAGCAGGGACACCTGGACAGGGCCGGGGTCAGCCAGCAGGCCTGGGGGGCACCCTGGGGGGGGGGCACCCTGGGGGGGGCAGCACCCTGGGGGGGGGCACCCTGGGGGGGCACCCTGGGGGGCAGCACCCTGGGGGGGGCACCCTGGGGGGGCACCCTGGGGGGGGGGGCACCCTGGGGGGGGGCAGCACCCTGGGGGGGCACCCTGGGGGGCAGCACCCTGGGGGGGGCACCCTGGGGGGGGGGCACCCTGGGGGGCACCCTGGGTGGCAGCACCCTGGGGGAGGCAGCACCCTGGGGGGGGGCACCCTGGGGGGCAGCACCCTGGGGGAGGCAGCACCCTGGGGGAGGCAGCACCCTGGGGGGGGGCACCCTGGGGGGCAGCACCCTGGGGGGGGCAGCACCCTGGGGGGGGGGCACCCTGGGGGGCAGCACCCTGGGGGGGGGCAGCACCCTGGGGGGGCACCCCTGGGGGGGGGGCACCCTGGGGGGGGGCAGCACCCTGGGGGGGCACCCTGGGGGGCAGCACCCTGGGGGGGGGCACCCTGGGGGGGGGGCACCCTGGGGGGCACCCTGGGTGGCAGCACCCTGGGGGAGGCAGCACCCTGGGGGGCACCCTGGGGGGGGGGCAGCACCCTGGGGGGGGGCACCCTGGGGGGCAGCACCCTGGGGGGGCACCCTGGCGATGCTGGCTGCCTACCTGCAGGTTGCGGTCGATGATCCAGTTGGTCTCAAAGTCGTCATCGTCTTCTCCAAATGGGTTGATCAGCTGCTCAGCCACCTGAGGGTGAGAGTTAACCTACCAGGTTAGGGTTAACCTCCCTGGTTAGGGTTAACCTACCAGGTTAGGGTTAACCTACCTGGTTAGGGTTAACCTACCAGGTTAGGGTTAACCTACCTGGTTAGAGTTAACCTACCAGGTTAGGGTTAACCTACCTGGCTGGGTTAGGGTTACCAGACAGACATGCCTGTGTATGTGTGTGTGTGTGTGTGTGTGTGTGTATGTGTGTGTGTGTGTGTGTGTGTGTGTGTGTGTGTGTGTGTGTGTGTGTGTGTGTGTGTGTGTGTGAGTGTGTGTGTGTGTGAGTGTGTGTGTGAACCTTGAGCCACCCAGAGTAGAAGAAGAACTGCAGCAGGGTGAAGATTGGGATGTAGAGGTCAAGCTCGTGACCCGGGTAATCCTGGCAGGGGTCAAGGAACTGCCGACCAATCAGACACGCGATGAAGAAGGTATTAAACAGCCAGAGTCACCACCTACACACTCACACACACACACACACACACACACACACACACACACACACACACACACACACACACAAACACACACACACACTCTCTCATTAAGCTTCACTGCTGTGTGTATGTATGTGTATGTGTGTGTGTGTGTGTGTGTGTGTGTGTGTGTGTGTGTGTGTGTGTGTGTGCATGTAGGCACTTCAGGATTATGGCAACCACACAAAGCAGCGGTAATATCCCTATGTAATACATTCATTAATACTATACATACAGAGAGACACACAGAGACACACAGAGAGTACCTGAGTATAGACCAGTGGTATACCGACCCAGTCGTACCCAAAGAGAGTGGAACACCAAGTCCTGAATTTATTGATCTCCTGGAGATGCAGACAGACAGACAAACAGACAGACAGACAGACAGACAGACAGACAGACAGACAGACAGACAGACAGACAGACAGACAGACAGACAGACAGACAGGCAGGCAGGCAGAAAGACATATAATCAAAACATTTGTGGGACATACTGTATGTGACCTACCCTTAACCTCACAGCCAGTCAGAACCACACAGACCAGAACTTACCACACAGACCAGTACAATACAGGACGGGGAATAGAATGGGACACAGAATCATCGGTTGCTTTGTCTATTCTTTAAGTTGGATGTCCTTCAATATATAATATATATATATATATAATATACAATGATTCTTGCACTTTTGGGATTTTCTCTTCATGGTTGAAAGCACTTAGTGGAAGTTGTGTTGGTCTGCCAATTAAATGTGATGGTTCAAATTCAGCCTTTAGTGAAACTTATCATCCTGACAAGGTAACAACATTACAGACAGCTGGTAGGGTATTTCAAGACCTGAGCATCACATTGTAGAGAGCCAATAAGAACTAGAATGATCCGATAGGAACTTCAACTGGCCTTCAACTGACGGCCTGCCCGACCACGCCCCCTGCCTGCCCGGCCACGCCCCCCTGCCTGCCCGGCCACGCCCCCCTGCCGACCCGGCCACGCCCTCCTGCCGACCCGGCCACGCCCTCCTGCCTGCTCCCTGCAGAGAAGCTGTCAGCCAGGCAGATAGACCACAGCCTGGTGGCCTGGGTCACCAGCAGGCCTCAGATAGACCACAGCCTGGTGGCCTGGGTCACCAGCAGGCCTCAGATAGACCACAGCCTGGTGGCCTGGGTCACCAGCAGGCCTCAGATAGACCACAGCCTGGTGGCCTGGGTCACCAGCAGGCCTCAGATAGACCACGGCCTGGTGGCCTGGGTCACCAGCAGGCCTCAGATAGACCACAGCCTGGTGGCCTGGGTCACCAGCAGGCCTCAGGACGCTCAGAGGTCAGATGGTACCACACCGGTACCATCTGACCTCTGACCTCAGCTTCAGCTGGACATGTGTGGTCCTCCTTCATAAGCCTACAGTGAGGACCCAGTTAGCTTCATGACCCTACAGTGAGGACCCAGTTAGCTTCATGACCCTACAGTGAGGACCCAGTTAGCTTCATGACCCTACAGTGAGGACCCAGTTAGCTTCATGACCCTACAGTGAGGACCCAGTTAGCTTCATGACCCCACAGTGAGGACCCAGTTAGCTGTATGACCCTACAGTGAGGACCCAGTTAGCTTCATGACCCTACAGTGAGGACCCAGTTAGCTTCATGACCCTACAGTGAGGACCCAGTTAGCTTCATGACCCTACAGTGAGGACCCAGTTAGCTTCATGACCCTACAGTGAGGACCCAGTTAGCTTCATGACCCTACAGTGAGGACCCAGTTAGCTTCATGACCCTAAAGTGAGGACCCAGTTAGCTTCATAAGCCTACAGTGAGGACCCAGTTAGCTTCATGACCCTAAAGTGAGGACCCAGTTAGCTTTATGACCCTACAGTGAGGACCCAGTTAGCTTCATGACCCTACAGTGAGGACCCAGTTAGCTTCATGACCCTACAGTGAGGACCCAGTTAGCTGTATGACCCTACAGTGAGGACCTAGTTAGCTTTATGACCCTAAAGTGAGGACCCAGTTAGCTTTATGACCCTACAGTGAGGACCTAGTTAGCTTCATGACCTTAGAGTGAGGACCCAGTTAGCTTCATGACCCTACAGTGAGGACCTAGTTAGCTTCATGACCTTAGAGTGAGGACCCAGTTAGCTTTATGACCCTACAGTGAGGACCTAGTTAGCTTCATGACCTTAGAGTGAGGACCCAGTTAGCTTCATGACCCTACAGTGAGGACCCAGTTAGCTTCATGACCCTACAGTGAGGACCCAGTTAGCTTCATGACCCTATAGTGAGGACCCAGTTAGCTGTATGACCCTAAAGTGAGGACCCAGTTAGCTTTATGACCCTAAAGTGAGGACCCAGTTAGCTTCATGACCCTACAGTGAGGACCCAGTTGTGAGCAGTACTTTGAGGATAGTCTGGAGGTCAACGCTGTCCTGAATGCGACCCTCCTTCCGGGCCTTAGAGGCCAGGTTGGTGAACCACACCACCGGGATCCAGTACTTCAGATGAGGAGAGCTGATGTTCTCAAACACCTTCCGCTCCTCAGGGGTCATGAAGCCTGCAGGAGTAGAGGAGGAGAGGAGGAGGAGTGAAGTGGAACAGGTGTGTCCCAGGTGTGTGGGTACCAGGTGCTACCAGGATGTACCAGGTGCCTCAGAAGGCCTACCTGCCTCCACCACGTGCTCCATGGTGGGGAAGCGTTTGCAGACGGCGGTGCTGACGGAGCGCAGGATGAGGATGGAGGTCAGGTTGACGTAGCGCATCAGAGTCCTCCGGAGCAGACGGCCGTACTCATCCCTCCCCTGCACACAGCTGGAGAGACAGGCGGGCAGACACACAGGTAGGTAGGTAGACAGACACATAAGCAGGCAGACAGAGAGACAGGTACCTGGAGATAAGAAACATGAGTCTATCGGGCCAGGGCAGGTTGACAAACTGGTTCCACCAGCGATTAACCACCAGAGTCACGTAGAACCCTACAACACACAGGGATACATGTAGGGGATAGACAGTACAGAGACAGGTCATTAAGGAGCAGGTAGGGGTTAGACAGTACAGAGACAGGTCATTAAGGAGCAGGTAGGGGTTAGACAGTACAGAGACAGGTCATTAAGGAGCAGGTAGGGGTAAGACAGTACAGAGACAGGTCATTAAGGAGCAGGTAGGGGTTAGACAGTACAGAGACAGGTCATTAAGGAGCAGGTAGACAGTACAGAGACAGGTCATTAAGGAGCAGGAAGGGGTTAGACAGTACAGAGACAGGTCATTAAGGAGCAGGTAGGGGTTAGACAGTACAGAGACAGATCATTAAGGAGCAGGTAGGGGTTAGACAGTACAGAGACAGGTCATTAAGGAGCAGGTAGGGGTTAGACAGTACAGAGACAGGTCATTAAGGAGCAGGAAGGGGTTAGACAGTACAGAGACAGGTCATTAAGGAGCAGGTAGAGGTTAGAAAGTACAGAGACAGGTCATTAAGGAGCAGGTAGGGGTTAGAGAGTACAGAGACAGGTCATTAGGGAGCAGGTAGAGGTTAGACAGTACAGACAGGTCATTAAGGAGCAGGTAGGGGATAGACAGTACAGAGACAGGTGATTAAGGAGCAGGTAGGGGATAGACAGTACAAAGACAGGTCATTAAGGAGCAGGTAGGGGATAGACAGTACAGAAACAGGTCATTAAAGAGCAGGTAGGGGATAGACAGTACAGAGACAGGTGATTAAGGAGCAGGTAGGGGATAGACAGTACAAAGACAGGTCATTAAGGAGCAGGTAGGGGAAAGACATTACAGAGACAGGTCATTAAGGAGCTGGTAGGGGTTAGACAGTACAGAGACAGGTCATTAAGGAGCAGGTAGGGGATAGACAGTACAGAGACAGGTCATTAAGGAGCAGGAAGGGGAAAGACAGTACAGAGACAGGTCATTAAGGAGCAGGTAAGGGAAATACATTACAGAGACAGGTC
>JAXIVH010000056.1:1431188-1501188 GCA_036785325.1 Urophycis tenuis
GATTAACATTCTTAATGAGTTAATTTTGATTTATGATCAGATCATAAATCTGATGGAGCATAAACTAATTAATGGTTGATCGTGTTTACATATGTGTTGGCACCATTCTATAGTCTATGTTATGATGGTATGGTGGTTGATTGTGTGTTATGATGGTTTCATCTATGTTATGATGGTATGGTGGTTGGTCTCCTCTCTCCTCTCTCTCTCTCTCTCTCCCTCTCTCCTCCTCTCCTCTCTCTCTCTCCTCTCTCTCCTCCTTCTCCTTCTCTCCTCTCTCTCTCTCTCTCTCTTCTCTCTCTCTCACCTCTCTCTCTCTCTCTCTCACACACTCTGTCTCTCTCTCTCTCTCTCTCTCTCTCTCTCTCTCTCTCCTCTCTCTCTCTCTCTCTCCTCCCCTCTCCATTTCTCTCCTCTCTCTCTCTCTCTCTCTCTCTCTCTCTCTCTCTCTCTCTCCTTTCTCTCCTCTCTCTCTCTCTCTCTCTCTCTCTCTCCCTCTCTCTCTCTCCTCCCTCTCATTTCTCTCCTCTCTCTCTCTCTCTCTCTCTCTCTCTCTCTCTCTCTCTCTCTCTCTTCCTTTCTCTCCTCTCTCTCTCTCTCTCTCTCTCTCTCCTCTCTCTCTCTCTCTCTCTCTCCTTTCTCTCCTCTCTCTCTCTCTCTCTCTCTCTCCTCCTCTCTCTCTCTCTCCTCTCTCTCTCTCTCTCTCTCTCTCTCTCTCTCTCTCTCCCTCTCCCTGATGCTCACAGATTACCAAGTAACCTGAGCAGGACACAAAGTTGGACATTAAAGGAGAGTATGAGATAAAGATGTACATCACACTATCAACCTCTCTCTCTCTCTCTCTCTCTCTCTCTCTCTCTCTCTCTCTCTCCTCTCTCTCTCTCTCTCTCTCTCTCTCTCTCTCTCCCCCTCTCTCTAGCAGTCTCTGTCACACTATCTCTCACACTATCTCTCACACTATCTCTCACACTATCTCTCTATCACACTATCAACTTCTCTCTCTCCCTTTCTTCTCTGTCTCTCATTATTAACACATTACCTCATGTCAATGATATGTGTGATTAAATAAATGTTGCGTTGTTTGTATTTAAGATTAACATTCTTAATTAGTTAATTTTGATTATGATCAGATCATAAATCTGATGGAGCATAAACTAATTAATGGTTGATCGTGTTTACATATGTGTTGGCACCATTCTATAGTCTATGTTATGATGGTATGGTGGTTGATTGTGTGTTATGATGGTTTCATCTATGTTATGATGGTATGGTGGTTGATTGTGTGTTATGATGGTTTCATCTATGTTATGATGGTATGGTGGTTGATTGTGTGTTATGATGGTTTCATCTATGTTATGATGGTAGTAGAGTTGTGACGTTCACGAACGATGTTTGATGGTAGGGTTAGGTCAGCGTTGTGCTGACCGTCGTTGCCCCCTAGCGGCCGTCGGGATGCATGACGTCGGGATTGTCAGGTGCAGAATGTAGCCCTAATAATGGCTTCATCTTCTGCCAATCAGCGTGTGTTCCCTCCGTGCATCACTGACCTAACTGGTCAAACCGGGCGAGATCCCGCCCACCAGCACACCTTGCTCGCGCCACCGTCCGCTCTGCCTACTTCACGAGTAGAGACGGCAGAAAGGTGAGTTATATTCAGGATTTACATCAACACAACGTTAGAGCTTGGCTTTGTGTGCGTTAAAACGCGTGTGGACAACAGTTTGAAGGGTATAGTACTGTATTACTAAGGACAGGTTTGTCGTGTTCGTTTAATTTAGCTTAATTGGATGATCAATCTCCTAACTCCGTTTAACAGAGGGTTTAAAGTGGATTGTTCGAGGTCAGGGCTTCGACATGGAGATGGGATGTCGAACCCTAACACACACTAGGCTACTAAACTAGACATAAACACCTGCATGCATCCAGCTGAGCTGCACATGTTGTTATTTTGACAAGTTCCCCATTGTTGACTTTCTATTCTATTTCTATTCTTTGTGACGTCATCACTTCATTGGAGGGCAGACCTGCGCCATGGCTGTTAATAAGATCATCAAGTACCTGCTGTTCTTCTTCAACTTCCTGTTCTGGGTGAGCCAAGATCAAGTTTCAAGTGTCTCTTGATGCTGGGTTTCATTGTGTGTTTTCCATGTTGAGCTACAAGGCCAGGAGCTGCTGAGGCACCTGGATGAGAAGACCTAGATCTTTAGTTGGGGAAGTGTAGGAAAATATGTTTCCACAGGCAAAGTTGTGAGGGTTTAGTGTTGTGGGTCAGGGTTTGGGTATGTTCCTTGTGTTGCTGGGTGGATCTTTCACTTGTTTCACTTGAACAGAGTGTGTTCTGGGTGGATCCTTCACTTGTTTCACTTGAACAGAGTGTGTTCTGGGTGGATCCTTCACTTGTTTCACTTGTTTCACTTGAACAGAGTGTGTTCTGGGTGTGGTTTCTGCATTCCTGGGGACCGTCTGCTGGGCTGCTAGGAGGGCGTCCCAACAGGACACTCCTTTATTTGTATATTTTTGTTGCATCATTAGTAACATCTCAGATTCAGAGGCAGTACCCCTCAACGTACCAAAGGAGATCAGGGTGGAGGAGAAGCAGTAGCTAGGCTGCATGCCACGCTTAAGGTGTGTTAAACAGTTGTGATGTCATCATAGTCATCACATCATCACAGTCTGAAGACGGCTCAGGCTATCCCTCACCCTGTTACATCACTGGTTGGTGTGTCTCCCAGCTAACTGGTGTGTCTCACAGCTAACTGTCTCCCAGCTAACTGGTGTGTCTCACAGCTAAATGTCTCCCAGCTAACTGGTGTGTCTCACAGCTAACTGTCTCCCAGCTAACTGGTATGTCTCACAGCTAACTGTCTCCCAGCTAACTGGTGTGTCTCAAAGCTAACTGGTGTGTCTCACAGCTAAATGTCTTCCAGCTAACTGGTGTGTCTCACAGCTAAATGTCTCCCAGCTAACTGGTGTGTCTCACAGCTAACTGTCTCCCAGCTAACTGGTATGTCTCACAGCTAACTGTCTCCCAGCTAACTGGTGTGTCTCACAGCTAACTGTCTCCCAGCTAACTGGTGTGTCTCACAGCTAACTGTCTCCCAGCTAACTGGTGTGTCTCACAGCTAACTGTCTCCCAGCTAACTGGTGTGTCTCACAGCTTACTGTCTCCCAGCTAACTGGTGTGTCTCACAGCTAACTGTCTCCCAGCTAACTAGTGTGTCTCACAGCTAACTGTCTCCCAGCTAACTGGTGTGTCTCACAGCTAAATGTCTCACAGCTAACTGGTGTGTCTCACAACTAACTGTCTCCCAGCTAACTAGTGTGTCTCACAGCTAACTGTCTCCCAGCTAACTGGTGTGTCTCACAGCTAAATGTCTCACAGCTAACTGGTGTGTCTCACAACTAACTGGTGTGTCTCACAGCTAAATGTCTCCCAGCTAACTGGTGTGTCTCACAGCTAAATGTCTCACAGCTAACCGGTGTGTCTCACAGCTAAATGGTGTTTCTCACAGCTAAATGTCTCCCAGCTAACTGGTGTGTCTCCCAGCTAAATGTCTCCCAGCTAACCGGTGTGTCTCACAGCTAAATGGTGTTTCTCACAGCTAAATGTCTCCCAGCTAACTGGTGTGTCTCCCAGCTAAATGTCTCCCAGCTAACTGGTGTGTCTCACAGCTAAATGTCTCACAGCTAACCGGTGTGTCTCACAGCTAACCGGTGTGTCTCACAGCTAACTGTCTCACAGCTAACCGGTGTGTCTCACAGCTAACTGTCTCACAGCTAACTGTCTCACAGCTAACTGTCTCACAGCTAACCTGTGTGTCTCACAGCTAACTGGTGTGTCTCACAGCTAACTGGTGGAGGTGGGTTGTGGTTGCAGTGAGAGCCTCTGAGTGGAAGCTAATGAGATCAGGGCCTCTGGGTGGCAGAACCACAGCAGGACTGCAGGCTCACATGTCTTCACAACGTTGTTGGTATCGACCGTGAACATGCGGGAGATGCGTGCTACACAAAAGTGCTACTGCAGTGCTAACATGGGTTGTTTGTAGATACAAGCTTGTCAAAATGTTTAGGAATACAACTTTAACTGTTAACTGCTGAATGAATGAACTGATGAAGACTAAATGTCATAAAAGTCTCCCCGTAAAATGCTTAGGATAATGGTAAATACTCTATTTATATATAAGGTATATTTGAGTAGTTAAACCAGTTAAAATCCAGCCTGTCTGAGGGTTGTCCAGAGCTGGCCGTGTGAAGCCTAGCTGTTACATCACTGGTTGGTGTGTCTCCCAGCTAACTGGTGTGTCTCACAGCTAACTGTCTCCCAGCTAACTGGTGTGTCTCACAGCTAACTGTCTCCCAGCTAACTGGTGTGTCTCACAGCTAACTGTCTCCCAGCTAACTGGTGTGTCTCACAGCTAACTGTCTCCCAGCTAACTGGTGTGTCTCACAGCTAACCTATGTGTCTCCCAGCTAACTGGTGTGTCTCACAGCTAAATGTCTCCCAGCTAACTGGTGTGTCTCACAGCTAACTGTCTCCCAGCTAACTGGTGTGTCTCACAGCTAACTGGTGTGTCTCACAGCTAAACGTCTCCCAGCTAACTGGTGTGTCTCACAGCTAACTGTCTCCAAGCTAACTTGTGTGTCTCACAGCTAACTGTCTCCCAGCTAACTGGTGTGTCTCACAGCTAAATGTCTCACAGCTAACTGGTGTGTCTCACAGCTAAATGTCTCCCAGCTAACTGGTGTGTCTCACAGCTAAATGTCTCCCAGCTAACTGGTGTGTCTCACAGCTAACTGTCTCCCAGCTAACCGGTGTGTCTCACAGCTAAATGTCTCACAGCTAACTGGTGTGTCTCACAGCTAACTGTCTCACAGCTAACTGTCTCACAGCTAACTGGTGTGTCTCACAGCTAACTGGTGTGTCTCACAACTAACTGGTGTATCTCACAGCTAACCTGTGTGTCTCACAGCTAACCGGTGTGTCTCACAGCTAACTGTCTCACAGCTAACCGGTGTGTCTCACAGCTAACTGTCTCACAGCTAACTGTCTCACAGCTAACTGTCTCACAGCTAACCTGTGTGTCTCACAGCTAACTGGTGTGTCTCACAGCTAACTGGTGGAGGTGGGTTGTGGTTGCAGTGAGAGCCTCTGAGTGGAAGCTAATGAGATCAGGGCCTCTGGGTGGCAGAACCACAGCAGGACTGCAGGCTCACATGTCTTCACAACGTTGTTGGTATCGACCGTGAACATGCGGGAGATGCGTGCTACACAAAAGTGCTACTGCAGTGCTAACATGGGTTGTTTGTAGATACAAGCTTGTCAAAATGTTTAGGAATACAACTTTAACTGTTAACTGCTGAATGAATGAACTGATGAAGACTAAATGTCATAAAAGTCTCCCCGTAAAATGCTTAGGATAATGGTAAATACTCTATTTATATATAAGGTATATTTGAGTAGTTAAACCAGTTAAAATCCAGCCTGTCTGAGTGTTGTCCAGAGCTGGCCGTGTGAAGCCTGGCTGAGCAGATCCTCCAGCATTGTCATTACACAGATCATCCCAAGGCTTGTGTTCCAGCTCCTCATGGCACCTCTTAATCACATGACCAGGAAGTGTCGGCACCTCGTAATCACATGACCAGGAGGTTCTTCAGTATAACAGTTGAATTCTGCTAATGTTTCCTTGACCCCTGGAGCTGGGATTGGGTTGGATCAGGACCGCTGAGCTGCTTCAGCGTTGTTGAAGGTAACGCCTGGTGATCTGACCAACCTTCAGACAGTCATCAGTTCATCAGTTCATCAGTTATCTCCGAGCTCGTCTAAATGTCCTGATACACTGAGGGATCCCTGCGAGACCCTTCGTCAGCTGTCACTTGGAACGTCGGTCCAATGGAGACAGAGGACAACATGTGGAGATGTGGAGGAACATCTGGAGATGAAGCAGGAAGCGCAGGGCATACCACCATAGACTGAACTCAGCCTTTAACTGTGTGAGGAGCTGGACCCAGGAGGATCTCCTTCAGGTAGTCTGGAGGAGAACCTGACTGAACTCGTATGTTCTCAGAGCAGACTTCAACCACAGCCCTGAAGAGTGGTGCAAAAATACACAAACCTGACTGGTAAAGGAGAACTGAGACTTCCCATGAAAGGTGTGTGTGTGTGTGTGTGTGTGTGTGTGTGTGTGTGTGTGTGTGTGTGTGTGTGTGTGTGTGTGTGTGTGTGTGTGTGTGTGTGTGTGTGTGTGTGTGTGTGTGTGTGTGTGTGTGTGTGTGTGTGTTTTGAGTCAGTGAGGTGTGTCTACCGGCTTGAGGACTTCTATTTATAGTCTGCATAGACCACAGACATGCAGCCGAGTCTGCTGGAGAAACTCTGACCCAGTCGGCCGTTGACGTCAGTACTACAGTACACACTTTAATCCCACTGTAAGATTGTGTAGTGGGTCTGTGTTTGTTAATACTCTCATACAGTACACACTTTAATCCCACTGTAAGATTGTGTAGTGGGTCTGTGTTTGTTAATACTCCCCGTCGCTTGTTCCTCCTGTGGGGAAAAATGGGGAACTGTTATTATACCTTTTTGTCTATTATATGATTATATTGGATTACTATATTTGATCATTTTTATTTGAATGCAACCGGTTTGCATTTGCAGTGTTTTACCATTGATGAAACATGAAGTCAACCGGTAGTAGTGTTGTACCATTGATGAAACACAAAGTCAACCGATGGTACAGTGTTGTACCATTGATGAAACATGAAGTCAACCGATGGTACAGTATTGTACCATTGATGAAACATGAAGTCAACCGATGGTACAGTTTTGTATCATTGATGAAACATGAAGTCAACCGATGGTACAGTGTTGTACCATTGATGGAACATGAAGTCAACCGATGGTACAGTGTTGTACCATTGATGGAACATGAAGTCAACCAATGGTACAGTGTTGTACCATTGATGAAACATGAAGTCAACCGATGGTACAGTGTTGTACCATTGATGGAACATGAAGTCAACCGATGGTACAGTGTTGTACCATTGATTAAACATGAAGTCAACCGATGGTACAGTGTTGTACCATTGATGAAACATGAAGTCAACCGATGGTACAGTGTTGTACCATTGATGAACCATGAACCGATGAGTTGATGAGTAATTCAGTGATTGCGGCCCTCAGAGCCCATGGACCAGCAGGTATTAAAGTGTGATGGGCCCTGATGGAGACCTGTGTCTGTGGGTCTGTGCAGGTGAGTGGCTGTATCATCCTGGCTGTCTCCATCTACCTGAAGGTCAACAAGGATGGAAACAAGGTGAGTTAGTAAGTTACTATCTACAGTATATGTATATACTATATTAGTTTGGTTAGTCACTTCATAACTATATATGCACTATATTAGGTAGGTTTGTTACCATATATCTATACCATAATAGTAATGGTTAAATAAGAGTTAATGGTTATATAATAGTTACTGTATATCCCTGTTTATTCTACACTGTCCATCCCGGTTGAGAGACTCATCACAGTGTCCGGCCACTGACTCGGTTAACTCCGTACCCTCACCACATCACCAAGAGCTCTGGCTTCTGTCCATCTTGTTGCACTCTGTGGCTGAACCTTCACGAAAACATGTAGAGACCACAGGGTTTGTAGGGACCAGGAGGTTACAGAGGGACCAGAGGGGTTTGTAGGGACCAGGAGGGTGCCGAAGGACCAGGAGGTTTGTAGGGACCAGGGGGGTTGTAGGGACCAGGAGGTTACAGAGGGCCCAGAGGGGTTGTAGGGACCGGGGGGGGGGGGGGTGCCGAAGGACCAGGAGGTTTGTAGGGACCAGGAGGGTGCAGAGGGACCAGGGGGGTTGTAGGGACCAGGAGGTTACAGAGGGCCCAGAGGGGTTGTAGGGACCGGGGGGGGGGGGGGGGTGCCGAAGGACCAGGAGGTTTGTAGGGACCAGGAGGGTGCAGAGGGACCAGGGGGGTTGTAGGGACCAGGAGGTTTGTAGGGACCAGGAGGGTGCAGCGGGACCAGGGGGGTTGTAGGGACCAGGGGGGTTGTAGGGACCAGAGGGGTTTGTAGTGACCAGGGGGGTGCCGAAGGACCAGGAGGTTTGTAGGGACCAGGGGGGTTGTAGGGACCAGGAGGTGCAGAGGGACCAGGGGGTTTGTAGGGACCAGGAGGTGCAGAGGGACCAGGGGGTTTGTAGGGACCAGGAGTTGCAGAGGGACCAGGGGGGTTGTAGGGACCAGGAGGTGCAGAGGGACCAGGGGGTTTGTAGGGACCAGGAGGTGCAGAGGGACCAGGGGGGTTGTAGGGACCAGGAGGTGCAGAGGGACCAGGTGGTGCAGAGGGACCGGGGGTTTGTAGGGACCAGGAGGTGCAGAGACCTAACGTGTGGTTGTGCTCCAGATCACCAGCGAGGCGTTGCCCGGCATTGACCTGCTGATTGCCATCGGGGTGATCATCATGCTGCTGGGCTTCCTGGGCTGCTGCGGAGCCATCCGGGAGAGCCGCTGCCTGCTGCTACTGGTACTCACTGGGGTCTACATACCAGCTGCAGTGTTGTCTGGTACTCACTGGGGTCTACATACCAGCTGCAGTGTTGTCTGGTACTCACTGGGGTCTACATACCAGCTGCAGTGTTGTCTGGTACTCACTGGGGTCTACATACCAGCTGCAGTGTTGTCTGGTACTCACTGGGGTCTACATACCAGCTGCAGTGTTGTCTGGTACTCACTGGGGTCTACATACCACTGAGTACCAGACAAGTAGTAGTAGTATGTATCTAAGAAAGAATTACTCTTTTTTGACCTATATAATACACTGTATCTATGTATTGTGTTCCAGTTCTTCATCAGCCTCCTCCTCATCTTCATCCTCCTCCTGGCAGCTGGCATTGTTGGTGCTGTGGACAAGGATAAGGTAAACAGGAAGTGATGTCATCTGGGTGTTCTGCTGGTCTAAACACTGAAATGCTGCTGGAGATAATTGTGTGTGTGTGTGTGTGTGTGTGTGTGTGTGTGTGTGTGTGTGTGTGTGTGTGTGTGTGTGTGTGTGTGTGTGTGTGTGTGTGTGTGTGTGTGTGTGTGTGTGTGTGTAGGTGAAGGACTGGGTTCAGGAACGTCTGGCTGACCTCGTTCCTCTTCGTAAACAATCTGCCGACATTCAAACGGACGTCCAGAAACTAGAGAGAGAGGTACACTCTGACTTATGTAATACACCTATATAATACACTCTGACCTATGTAATACACCTATGTAATACACCAGTATATAATACACTCTGACTTATGTAATACACCTATATAATACACTCTGACCTATGTAATACACCTATATAATACACTGACTTATGTAATACACCTATATAATACACTCTGACCTATGTAATACACCTATGTAATACACCAGTATATAATACACTCTGACCTATGTAATACACCAGTATATAATACACTCTGACCTATGTAATACACCAGTATATAATACACTCTAACCTATGTAATACACCTATATAATACACTCTGACCTATGTAATACACCAGTATATAATACACTCTGACCAATGTAATACACCAGTATATAATACACTCTGACCAATGTAATACACCAGTATATAATACACTCTGACCAATGTAATACACCAGTATATAATACACTCTGACCTATGTAATACACCAGTATATAATACACTCTGACCTATGTAATACACCAGTATATAATACACTCTGACCTATGTAATACACCTATATAATACACTCTGACCTATGTAATACACCAGTATATAATACACTCTGACCAATGTAATACACCAGTATATAATACACTCTGACCAATGTAATACACCAGTATATAATACACTCTGACCTATGTAATACACCAGTATATAATACACTCTGACCTATGTAATACACCAGTATATAATACACTCTGACCTATGTAATACACCTATATAATACACTCTGACCTATGTAATACACCAGTATATAATACACTCTGACTTATGTAATACACCTATATAATACACTCTGACCTATGTAATACACCTATATAATACACTCTGACCTATGTAATACACCTATATAATACACTCTGACCTATATAATACACCAGTATATAATACACTCTGACCTATATAATACACCAGTATATAATACACTCTGACCTATGTAATACACCAGTATATAATACACTCTGACCTATGTAATACACCAGTATATAATACACTCTGACCTATGTAATACACCTATATAATACACTCTGACCTATATAATACACCAGTATATAATACACTCTGACCTATGTAATACACCAGTATATAATACACTCTGACCTATGTAATACACCTATATGATACACTCTGACCTATGTAATACACCAGTATATAATACACTCTGACTTATGTAATACACCTATATAATACACTCTGACCTATGTAATACACCTATATAATACACTCTGACCTATATAATACACCAGTATATAATCAGAATCAGAATCAAGTTTATTGCCAAGTAGGTTTACACCTACAAGGAATTCGACTTGGTGCAAGGGAAAAAACAGTATTAAAAATATAAGTAAGTAAAAAAGTAGAAAAGTAAAATAACTATAATAAAATAAATATATATATACAATGTACAATGAATATGAGTATGAATATGAATATGAATATGGAATACAGAGCAGTAGTGCATGCAGAGGAAAATGGAAAAATGGTGGACCCGAATGAGTGCACACTGTACACACTGTGCGTTAATGTAACGCAGACGATCTGAAGATGCCACGTTAATGTAGCATGTAGGTCTGTGTGGGGGGAGGGAGAGAGTCAGTGTCAGTGGGGGCTCCGGGCCTTGTTGACAAGGCTAGTGGCAGACGGGAAAAAACTGTTCTTATGCCGTGAGGTTTTGGTCCTGATGGACCGCAGCCTCCTGCCAGAGGGGAGTGATGCAAAGAGATGGTGACCGGGGTGGGAGGAGTCGGCCATAATCTTACCTGCACGCCTCAGGGTCCTGGAGGTGTACAGGTCCTGGAGCGACGGCAGATTGCAGCCAATCACCTTCTCTGCAGACCGAATGATGCGCTGCAGTCTGCCCTTGTCCTTGGCGGTGGCAGCAGCGAACCAGATGGTGATGGAGGAGGTGAGGATGGACTCAATGATGGAGGAGTAGAAGTGCACCATCATTGTCCTGGGCAGGTTGAATTTCTTCAGCTGCCTAAGGAAGTACATCCTCTGCTGGGCTTTCTTGATGAGGGAGCTGATGTTCAGCTCCCACTTGAGATCCTGGGAGATGACAGTTCCCAGGAAGCGGAAAGACTCCACAGTGTCAATTGTGTAGTCGCAGAGGGTGATGGGGGCAGGTGAGGCTGAGTACTTCCTGAAGTCCACAACCATCTCCACTGTCTTTAGAGCGTTGAGCTCTAGGTTATTCCGGCTGCACCATGTCACCAGATGGTCTATCTCCCACCTGTAGTCAGACTCATCACCATCAGAAATGAGTCCAATGAGGGTGGTGTCATCCGCAAACTTCAGAAGCTTGACGGACTGGTGACTGGAGGTGCAGCTGTTTGTGTACAGGGAGAAGAGCAGAGGAGAAAGAACACAGCCCTGGGGGAAACCGGTGCTGATGGTCTGTGAGTCGGAGATGCATTTTCCCAGCTTCACATGCTGCTTCCTGTCAGACAGGAAGTCTGTAATCCACCTGCAGGTGGAGTCAGGCACACTAAGCTGGGAGAGCTTCTGCTGAAGCAGAGCCGGGATGATGGTGTTGAAAGCAGAGCTGAAATCCACAAACAGGATCCTGGCGTAGGTTCCTGCGGAGTCCAGGTGCTGGAGGATGTAGTGGAAGGCCAAGTTGACTGCATCGTCTACAGACCTGTTGGCTCTGTAGGCAAACTGCAGGGGGTCCAGGAGGGGGTCGGTGATGCCTTTCAGGTCTGAGAGCACAAGGCGCTCAAAGAACTTCATAACCACAGAGGTCAGGGCGACGGGTCTGAAGTCGTTAAGTCCTGTGGTCCTTGGCTTCTTGGGGACAGGAATGATGGTAGAGGTCTTGAAGCAGGCTGGCACGTGACATGTCTCCAGTGAGGTGTTGAAAATGTCTGTGAACACTGGAGACAGCTGATCAGCACAGTGCTTCAAGGTGGATGGGGAGACAGAATCCGGTCCAGCAGCTTTCCGGGGGTTCTGTCTCCTGAAGAGTTTGTTGACGTCCCTCTCATGGATGGAAAGAGTCGTCACTGAGGTGGGTGGGGGGTCGAGGGGGGGACCTTTAAGTTTGGCATTGGTGGAGGTGCCCAGGCCCCCACTGAGGTGGGGGAGGTGATAAGCTGGAGCTGTTGGGAGGTGTCATGGGGGATGGTTGCAGGACTGTCCCTTTGTCTTTCAAAGCGGCAGTAGAACTCGTTCAGGTCATTGGCCAGACGATGGTCGTTGATGGAGTGGGGGGCTTTAGGCTTGTAGTTGGTGATTTGCCTAAGCCCTTTCCAGACAGACGCAGAGTCGTTGGCTGAGAAGTGGTGTTGGAGCTTCTCAGAGTACAGTCGTTTAGCCTCTTTCACCGCCTTGCCAAACTTGTACTTCGCCTCTTTATAACTGTCTTTGTCCCCACTCCTGAAGGCAACTTCCTTATCCAACCTTAACCTTCTGAGTTTGGCTGTGAACCAGGGTTTGTCATTGTTGTAACTCACCCTGGTGCGTGTTGGAATGCAGCTGTCCTCACAGAAACTGATGTAGGACATCACAGCCTCTGTGTACTCATCCAGACTGTTGGTAGCAGTCCTGAACACATCCCAGTCAGTAGAGTCCAAACACGCCTGGAGATCCTCCACGGCCTCACTGGTCCACTTCTTTGATGTCCTCACTACAGGTTTGCAGAGCTTTAATTTCTGCCTGTACGCAGGAATCAGGTGGACCATGACGTGGTCAGAGTGTCCCAGTGCAGCACAGGGGACGGCGTGATAGGCATCCCTGACTGTGGTGTAACAGTGATCCAGAATGTTCTCCTCTCTGGTCGGGCATTTAATAAACTGTCTATATTTAGGGAGTTCGTGAGTGAGGTTTCCTTTGTTAAAATCACCAACGACAATAACTAAGGAGTCCGGGTTGGTACGCTCCACACACAGTATCTGGTCGGCGAGCATGCGCTGTGCGTCCTGCACGTTGGCCGACGGTGGAATGTAAACACCGACCAGAATGAATGAAGCGAACTCACGGGGTGAATAAAAGGGCTTACAGTTTATAAAGTAAGATTCCAGATCAGGAGAACAGTGCTGCTGGATCGCCGTCACGTCGTTGCACCAACCACTGTTGATGTAAAAACAGATTCCTCCACCTTTTGTTTTGCCGGAGAGTTCCGCGTCTCTGTCCGCTCTGTAGAGTTGGAAGCCTGCCAGCTGCAGCGCAGAGTCCGGTATTAAGCCACAAAGCCACGTCTCTGTAAAGCACAAAACAGCGGATGAATAAAAGTCCCTGTTTTTTCCCAACAGCAGTTGTAATTCGTCCAGTTTGTTGGGCAGTGAGCGCACGTTAGAGAGAAATATACCCGGTAGAGGTGTGCGTAATCCGCGCTGGCGAAGACGCACAAGCGCACCGGCACGTTTTCCTCTCCTCCGACGTTTTACTGCGTGAGCAAAGGTGAGCGCACCTTTGACCAGAATGTCCAAAATTTCCAATGTTGGGAGAGCGAAAGTAGGAAATAAATCCTCTGGCGTTGTTACCCTGATGTTCATGAGCTCTTCTCTGGTGAAAGAGCTCCGGGTGCCATCGCAAAAGACGGAGTTTAAACACAAAACAAAACAAAACAACGCGCACCAACACACCGAGGCGACCATCCGCGGCGCCATCTTGGTATACACTCTGACCTATGTAATACACCAGTATATAATACACTGACCTATGTAATAGACGTATATAATACACTCTGACCAATGTAATACACCAGTATATAATACACTCTGACCTATATAATACACCAGTATATAATACACTCTCACCTATGTAATACACCAGTATATAATACACTCTGACCTATGTAATACACCAGTATATAATACACTCTGACCTATGTAATACACCAGTATATAATACACTCTGACCTATGTAATAGACGTATATAATACACTCTGACCAATGTAATACACCAGTATATAATACACTCTGACCTATGTAATACACCAGTATATAATACACTCTGACCTATGTAATACACCAGTATATAATACACTCTGACCTATGTAATACACCAGTATATAATACACTCTGACCAATGTAATACACCAGTATATAATACACTCTGACCTATGTAATACACCAGTATATAATACACTCTGACCTATGTTATACACCAGTATATAATACACTCTGACCTATGTTATACACCAGTATATAATACACTCTGACCTATGTAATACACCAGTATATAATACACTCTGACCTATGTTATACGCCAGTATATAATACACTCTGACCTATGTAATACACCAGTATATAATACACTCTGACCTATGTTATACGCCAGTATATAATACACTCTGACCTATGTAATACACCAGTATATAATACACTCTGACCTATGTTATACACCAGTATATAATACACTCTGACCTATGTTATACACCAGTATATAATACACTCTGACCTATGTAATACACCAGTATATAATACATAGTGTGGCCTGGTGAAGGACCCAGAGGACTGGGGCAGTATAATGTATATAACTTATATATTATATATAATGTCTATAATGTATATAACTTATATATTATATATAATGTCTATAATGTATATAGCTGAAGTGCTGTGGCCTGGTGAAGGACCCAGAGGACTGGGGCAGTATAATGTATATAACTTATATATTATATATAATGTATATAACTTATACAATGTATATAATGTATATAACTTATATAATGTCTATAATGTATATAACTTATATATTATATATAATGTCTATAATGTATATAACTTATATATATATATATAATGTCTATAATGTATATAGCTGAAGTGCTGTGGGCTGGTGAAGGGCCCAGAGGACTGGGGCAGTGCGGTCCCCACATCGTGTCACTGTAACGACACCGTAAGTTCCTGCCAGACCATCGCAGGCCAGAGGGTGTACGACACTGTAAGTAGTCTCCAAGCCTGCACCCTAGACTCCTAGCCTAGTTTAATCAGATACCCTGCACCTTAGTCTCCTAGCCTATACTCCTGGCCTATTACTAATGATGAATACTAATTGTTCATGTTGAGTGTGATGAAGCAGACTCTCTGCAACACGTTGACCTCATGTGGAAGTGTTGCTGCTGACCGGCTCCCCTCTGGTTTTCACTTTGCTGGGGCAGGATTCTGTGTTGGCTCCACCTCACGCTGAGAAACCAGGTCCCGTGTCTCAGTACTAGTACCAGGTCCTGTCTCAGTACTAGTACCAGGTCCTGTGTCTCAGTACTAGTACCAGGTGGTACCAGGTCCTGTGTCTCAGTACTAGTACCAGGTCCTGTCTCAGTACTAGTACCAGGTGGTACCAGGTCCTGTCTCAGTACTAGTACCAGGTCCTGTCTCAGTACTAGTACCAGGTCCTGTGTCTCAGTACTAGTACCAGGTGGTACCAGGTCCTGTGTCTCAGTACTAGTACCAGGTCCTGTCTCAGTACTAGTACCAGGTCCTGTGTCTCAGTACTAGTACCAGGTGGTACCAGGTCCTGTGTCTCAGTACTAGTACCAGGTCATGTCTCAGTACTAGTACCAGGTGGTACCAGGTCCTGTCTCAGTACTAGTACCAGGTCCTGTGTCTCAGTACTAGTACCAGGTCCTGTGTCTCAGTACTAGTACCAGGTCCTGTGCCTCACTACTAGTACCAGGTGGTACCAGGTCCTGTGTCTCAGTACTAGTACCAGGTGGTACCAGGTCCTGTGTCTCAGTACTAGTACCAGATCCCGTGTCTCAGTACTAGTACCAGGTCCTGTGTCTCAATACTAGTACCAGATCCTGTCTCAGTACTAGTACCAGGTCCTGTGTCTCAGTACTAGTACCAGGTGGTACCAGGTCCCGTGTCTCAGTACTAGTACCAGGTCCTGTGTCTCAGTACTAGTACCAGGTCCTGTGTCTCAGTACTAGTACCAGGTGGTACCAGGTCCTGTGTCTCAGTACAAGTACCAGGTCCTGTGTCTCAGTACTAGTACCAGGTGGAACCAGGTCCTGTGTCTCAGTACTAGTACCAGGTCGTTTGTCTCAGTACTAGTACCAGGTGGTACCATGTCCTGTGCCTCAGTACTAGTACCAGGTTCTGTGTCTCAGTACTAGTACCAGGTGGTACCATGTCCTGTGCCTCAGTACTAGTACCAGGTCCTGTGCCTCAGTACTAGTACCAGGTCCTGTGCCTCACTACTAGTACCAGGTGGTACCAGGTCCTGTCTCAGTACTAGTACCAGGTGGTACCAGGTCCTGTGTCTCAGTACTAGTACCAGGTCCTGTGTCTCAGTACTAGTACAAGGTCCTGTGTCTCAGTACTAGTACCAGGTGGTACCAGGTCCTGTGCCTCAGTACTAGTACCAGGTGGTACCATGTCCTGTGTCTCAGTACTAGTACCAGGTGGTACCAGGTCCTGTGCCTCAGTACTAGTACCAGGTCCTGTCTCAGTACTAGTACCAGGTGGTACCAGGTCCTGTGCCTCAGTACTAGTACCAGGTCCTGTGTCTCAGTACTAGTACCAGGTGGTACCGGGTCCTGTCTCAGTACTAGTACCAGGTCCTGTCCTATGTTTCAGCCATGCTCGTCCTTCATCATCTCCGTCCTGGAAGACAACATGGTGGTGGTCCTCGGGATAGCCTTCGCCATTGCTATCCTGCTGGTACGTACACACACACACACAGCCATGCATGTCCTCACTACCGTTATGCTGATTTGATTTATCTAAGTGTGTGTGTGTGTGTGTGTGTGTGTGTGTGTAGCTCTTTGGCATGTCCTTTGCCATGACTCTCTACTGCCAGATAGGAAAGAAGGAGGGACCAACAACGGCCTAGAACATCCAGACTCCGCCCCTTGACCCCCCAGCCAATGAAATCAGCCCAAGTGACTGTCGCACTGAAGATAGAGCAGGAGCTCCTCCCAGCGTGCGGAGCTTCATGTGTGTGACCTGAACTCTGTGCTTTAGTGTCAATGTGTGCGGTGTGCTTCTCGTCCAGCAGGTTGCAGTTTTGTTCATTATTGTACCACAGTGTTCTGTATGTGGTAACACGTGTGCTAACAGTCTCATTAGCACGTGTGCTAACAGTCTCATTAGCACGTGTGCTAACAGTCTCATTAGCACATGTGCTAACAGTCTCAATCTGTTCGTTTGTCTAGCATTAGTTCTCTCATCAAGTTAAATTCACAGCCAACATGAATGGAAACAATGTCAACTGTCTGCTTTTTTTAATTGCGGTTCTTAGTGTGTAGCTAACCTCATGGTGAAGTTCTGATGAGGAGCACTTGTCTCCATATCTTGGTGTGCTGCACACTTGTGTATGTCAGGTTTTAAATGTCTTCTTGTGCCGTGTTACCCTCAATATAATAAAGCTGATCAAGATGTTGGATGTTGGTCTCTGAGTTCAAGCTGAGCTGACGTTCTCTGTGTTCCAGTGCTTGTCTGGCCCAACATGTCCAGTTTAAACCACATAGACACCACTAGCCCAACATGTCCAGTTTAAACCACATAGACACCACTGGCCCAACATGTCCAGTTTAAACCACATAGACACCACTGACCCAACATGTCCAGTTTAAACCACATAGACACCACTGGCCCAACATGTCCAGTTTAAACCACATAGACACCACTGACCCAACATGTCCATTTTAAACCACATAGACACCACTGGCCCAACATGTCCCGTTTAAACCACATAGACACCACTGACCCAACATGTCCAGTTTAAACCACATAGACACCACTGACCCAACATGTCCAGTTTAAACCACATAGACACCACTGGCCCAACATGTCCAGTTTAAACCACATAGACACCACTGGCCCAACATGTCCAGTTTAAACCACATGGACCACTGGCCCAACATGTCCAGTTTAAACCACATAGACACCAGTGGCCCAACATGTCCAGTTTAAACCACATAGACACCACTGGCCCAACATGTCCAGTTTAAACCACATAGACACCACTGGCCCCATATGTCCAGTTTAAACCACATAGACACCACTGGCCCAACATGTCCAGTTTAAACCACATAGACACCACTGGCCCAACATGTCCAGTTTAAACCACATAGACACCACTGGCCCAACATGTCCAGTTTAAACCACATAGACACCACTGGCCCAACATGTCCAGTTTAAACCACATAGACATCACTGACCCAACATGTCCAGTTTAAACCACATAGACAGCACTGGCCCCACATGTCCAGTTTAAACCACATGGACCAGTGGCCCAACATGTCCAGTTTAAACCACATAGACACCACTGGCCCAACATGTCCAGTTTAAACCACATAGACACCACTGGCCCAACATGTCCAGTTTAAACCACATAGACACCACTGACCCCAACATGTCCAGTTTAAACCACATAGACACCACTGGCCCCAACATGTCCAGTTTAAACCACATAGACACCACTGGCCCAACATGTCCAGTTTAAACCACATAGACACCACTGGCCCAACATGTCCAGTTTAAACCACATAGACACCACTGGCCCAACATGTCCAGTTTAAACCACATAGACACCACTGGCCCCAACATGTCCAGTTTAAACCACATAGACACCACTGGCCCAACATGTCCAGTTTAAACCACATAGACACCACTGGCCCAACATGTCCAGTTTAAACCACATAGACACCACTGGCCCAACATGTCCAGTTTAAACCACATAGACACCACTGGCCCAACATGTCCAGTTTAAACCACATAGACACCACTGGCCCAACATGTCCAGTTTAAACCACATAGACACCACTGGCCCCAACATGTCCAGTTTAAACCACATAGACACCACTGGCCCAACATGTCCAGTTTAAACCACATAGACACCACTGGCCCCAACATGTCCAGTTTAAACCACATGGACCACTGGCCCAACATGTCCAGTTTAAACCACATAGACACCAGTGGCCCAACATGTCCAGTTTAAACCACATAGACACCACTGGCCCAACATGTCCAGTTTAAACCACATAGACACCACTGGCCCCATATGTCCAGTTTAAACCACATAGACACCACTGGCCCAACATGTCCAGTTTAAACCACATAGACACCACTGGCCCAACATGTCCAGTTTAAACCACATAGACATCACTGGCCCAACATGTCCAGTTTAAACCACAT
This sequence comes from Urophycis tenuis, assembly GCA_036785325.1. Taxonomy (NCBI): domain Eukaryota; kingdom Metazoa; phylum Chordata; class Actinopteri; order Gadiformes; family Phycidae; genus Urophycis; species Urophycis tenuis. The sequence continues at coordinate 1,450,504 of JAXIVH010000056.1, forward strand.
AGACATCACTGGCCCAACATGTCCAGTTTAAACCACATAGACACCACTGGCCCAACATGTCCAGTTTAAACCACATGGACACCACTGGCCCAACATGTCCAGTTTAAACCACATAGACACCACTGGCCCAACATGTCCAGTTTAAACCACATAGACATCACTGGCCCAACATGTCCAGTAGTCTGGAGGGGTCTTGGACTTCAGGAGTCTGGGTCTCCTGGGCTCTGCCTCCAGGGGTTCTTGTCCTGACCTCTGTTCTAAATCCTGACTGCATCTCCAGGGGGTGAGTGATGTGTAGGAGAGGAGGAACAGTGGACTGATGGGAGGGAGGGGGGAGTTATTTAAAGCAGTGCTGGTCATGTCGTGTCAACAAACCATCACATTCTCTCCATCTCTCCGAATCTTTTCCATGCCCCGCCTCCCTCTATCTCTCTGTCTTCACATGGCCACGCTCTCCCCCCCACTCTCTCTCTCTCCCCCCCACTCTCTCTCTCTCCCCCCCATTCTCTCTCTCTCCCCCACTCTCTCTCTCCCACTCTCTCTCTCTCTCTATCCTAACTTGGTCAGGTTCTCTAAACACTTCGCTCTCCTCCTTAAACCAAGCAGACCTGCTGTTGGAGCACAGGACCTCAGACTCACAGTCTGTACTGGTCTGTACTGGTCTGCTGCTCTGTGCTGCTGTGTTTTGGGTCTGGTCTCTACTGTCTCTAACGGTCTGCACTGGTCTCAACTGGTCTCCACTGGTGTGTACTGGTCTCTACTTGTCTGGGCTTATTTCAACTAGTTTCTACTTGTCTCAGCTGGTCTTTCCTAGTGTGTAGTCAGGGCGGGGAGATGGCTAACTGTAGGACCTACATGAGAGGACTGGTCATAAGTTTCAACCTACTGCTGCTGGTAAGATCACCAGACACGATCACATGATCACATCCTAGAGTGATATGATTCTGTTTCATTTGCTGGTCTGTGAAGCTCCGTCTCCTGACAAATATTGCTGCAAATATTCTGTACTGTCTCAACAAGCTCTTGTAGTCACTACTATCCCTACTGTGTTCTGTTGTGTCTCTACTGTATTCTGTTGTGTCTCTACTGTGTTCTGTTGTGTCTACTGTGTCTCTACTGTCTTCTGTTGTGTCTCTACTGTGTCTCTGTCTTCTGTTGTGTCTCTTCTGTGTCTCTACTGTGTTCTGTTGTGTCTCTACTGTGTTCTGTTGTGTCTCTTCTGTGTTCTGTTGTCTACTGTGTTCTGTTGTGTCTCTACTGTGTCTCTACTGTGTTCTGTTGTGTCTCTACTGTGTTCTGCTGTGTCTCTACTGTGTTCTGCTGTGTCTCTACTGTGTTCTGCTGTGTCTCTACTGTGTTCTGTTGTGTCTCTACTGTGTTCTGTTGTGTCTCTACTGTGTTCTGTAGTGTCTCTACTGTGATCTGTTGTGTCTCTACTGTGTTCACCAGCTGTTTGGGATTCTGATGATAGTTGTGGGCTTCTCCTCGGGCTACGGCAACAAACACCTCATATTGTTACAGGTAAATAAACACATGACATCACTCTGATACAGGTAAACATATGACATCACTCTGATACAGGTAAACATATGACATCACTCTGATACAGGTAAACATATGACATCACTCTGATACAGGTTAACATATGACATCACTCTGATACAGGTAAACATATGACATCACTCTGATACAGGTAAACACATGACATCACTCTGATACAGGTAAACATATGACATCACTCTGATACAGGTAAACACATGACATCACTCTGATACAGGTAAACACATGACATCATTCTGAAACAGGTTAATACATGACATCACTCTGATACAGGTTAACACATAACATCACTCTGTACTACAGGTCATATGAATAATCGTCTTGTACTAATCATATGTGTACTATAGGTAGTACTAGTATGATGTGTACTACAGGTAGAAGTAGTATGATGTGTACTACAGGTAATACTAGTATGATGTGTACTACAGGTAGAAGTAGTATGTGTACTACAGGTAGTACTAGTATGATGTGTACTACAGGTAGTACTAGTATGATGTCTACTACAGGTAGTACTAGTATGAGGTGTACTACAGGTAGTACAAGTATGAGGTGTACTACAGGTAGTACTATTATGATGTCTACTACAGGTAGTACTAGTATGAGGTGTACTACAGGTAGTACTAGTATGAGGTGTACTACAGGTAGTACTATTATGATGTCTACTACAGGTAGTACTAGTATGAGGTGTACTACAGGTAGTACTAGTATGAGGTGTACTACAGGTAGTACTACTATGATGTCTACTACAGGTAGTACTAGTATGAGGTATACTACAAGTAGTACTAGTATGAGGTGTACTACAGGTAGTACTATTATGATGTCTACTACAGTTAGTACTAGTATGAGGTGTACTACAGGTAGTACTAGTATGAGGTGTACTACAGGTAGTACTACTATGAGGTCTACTACAGGTAGTACTAGTATGAGGTGTACTACAGGTAGTACTACTATGATGTCTACTACAGGTAGTACTAGTATGAGGTGTACTACAGGTAGTACTAGTATGAGGTGTACTACAGGTAATACTATTATGATGTCTACTACAGGTAGTACTAGTATGAGGTGTACTACAGGTAGTACTAGTATGAGGTGTACTACAGGTAGTACTAGTATGAGGTGTACTACAGGTAGTACTAGTATGAGGTATACTACAGGCAGTAATCGTATGATGTACTGCTCAGCTGGATGAGTACTCCAGTACACAGGGCCTGCTGGTGCTGAGGGGGTTTGGTCCGGTTACCGTGATGCTAGCTCTACTGGGACTCAGTGCTGCTCTAACACACAGCAGGACCCTGCTGCTGGTGGTGGGACACACACACACGCACACACATACACACACACACACACACACACACACATACACACACTGGTGACCTGCCACCTCACCATGTCTCTATCCTTCTAGTATAGTCTTCTGGTGTTCTTTGTGTTCCTGGCCCTCATGGTGGTGTCGGCTCCTCTCATTCAGGTTCAGACCCAGGTGAGGATCACTGTTTCTATCACTGTTGAATATACTGTGTCTCTACTGTCTCTACTATGTCTACTGTGTCTCTACTGTTTCTACTATGTCTACTGTGTCTCTACTGTGTCTCTACTGTCTCTACTATGTCTACTGTGTCTCTACTGTCTCTACTATGTCTACTGTGTCTCTACTGTTTCTACTATGTCTACTGTGTCTCTACTGTGTCTCTACTGTCTCTACTATGTCTACTGTGTCTCTACTGTCTCTACTATGTCTACTGTGTCTCTACTGTGTCTCTACTGCATCTACTGTGTCTCTACTGTGTCTCTACTGTCTCTACTATGTCTACTGTGTCTCTACTGTTTCTACTATGTCTACTGTGTCTCTACTGTGTCTCTACTGTCTCTACTATGTCTACTGTGTCTCTACTGTCTCTACTATGTCTACTGTGTCTCTGCTGTGTCTCTACTGTCTCTACTGTGTCTCTACTATCTCTACTGTGTCTCTCCTGTGTCTACTGTGTCTCGACTATGTCTACTATGTCTCTACTGTCTCTACTGTGTCTACTGTGTCTCTACTGTGTCTCTACTGTGTCTCTACTGTCTCTACTGTCGCTACCGTGTCTCTACTGTCTCTACTATGTCTACTGTGTATCTACTGTGACTACTGTGTCTGTACTGTCGAATGTGTCTACTGTGTCTCTACTGTGTCTCTACTGTGTCTACTGTGTCTCTACTGTCTCTACTGTTTCTCTACTGTGCATCTACTGTCTCTACTTTGTCTCTACTGTGTCTCTACTCTCTCTACTGTGTCTACTGTCTCTTCTGTGTCTCTACTGTCTCTACTGTGTCTCTACTGTCTATACTTTGTCTCTACTGTGTCCCTTCTGTCTCTACTGTGTCTGCTGTGTCTCTACTGTCTCTTCTCTGTCTCTACTGTGTCTCTACTGTCTCTACTGTCTCTACCTTCTCTACTGTGTCTACTGTGTCTACTGCGTCTCTACTTTCTTTACTGTGTCTCTACTGTGTCTACTGTGTCTCTACTGTGTCTCTACTGTGTCTGCTGTCTCTTCTGTGTGTCTACTGTCTCTACTGTCTCTACTGTGTCTCTAATGTTTCTCTATTGTCTCTACTGTCTCTACTTGGTCTACTGTGTATCTACTGTGTCTACTGTGTCTGTACTGTCTACTGTGTCTACTGTGTCTACTGTGTCTCTACTGTGTCTACTGTGTCTCTACTGTCTCTACTGTTTCTCTACTGTGCATCTACTGTCTCTACTTTGTCTCTACTGTGTCTCTACTCTCTCTACTGTGTCTACTGTCTCTTCTGTGTCTCTACTGTCTCTACTGTGTCTCTACTGTCTATACTTTGTCTCTACTGTGTCCCTTCTGTCTCTACTGTGTCTACTGTGTCTCTACTGTCTCTACTGTGTCTCTACTGTCTCTACTGTGTCTACTGTGTCTCTACTGTCTTTACTGTGTCTCTACTGTGTCTCTACTGTGTCTACTGTGTCTCTACTGTGTCTGCTGTCTCTTCTGTGTGTCTACTGTCTCTACTGTCTCTACCGTCTCTACTGTGTCTACTGTGTCTCTACTTTGTCTCTACTGTGTCTCTACTGTCTCTACTGTGTCTCTACTGTCTTTACTGTGTCCGTGTTTACTGCGTCTCTACTGTCTCTACTGTCTCTTCTGTCTCTACTGTGTCTCTACTGTCTCTTCTGTGTCTCTACTGTCTCTACTGTGTCTCTACTGTTTCTCTACTGTCTCTACTGTCTCTACTGTGTCTCTACTGTGTCTCTGCTCTCTCTACTGTGTCTCTACTGTCTCTACTGTGTCTCTACTGTGTCTCTACTGTCTCTACTGTCTCTACTGTCTCTACTGTGTCTACTGTCTCTACTGTATCTCTACTGTCTCTACTTTGTCTACTGTGTCTACTGGTTCTCTACTGTGTCTCTACTCTCTCTACTGTGTCTCTACTGTGTCTAATGTGTCTACTGCGTCTCTACTGTCTCTACTGTGTCTACTCTGTCTCTACTGCGTCTCTACCGTGTCTACTATCTCTACTGTCTCTTCTGTCTCTACTGTGTCTCTACTGTGTCTACTGCCTCTACTGTCTCTACTGTGTCTACTGTGTCTACTGTGTCTCTACTGTGTCTCTACTGTGTCTACTATCTCTACTGTCTCTTCTGTCTCTACTGTGTCTCTACTGTCTCTTCTGTGTCTCTACTGTGTCTACTGTGTCTCTACTGCGTCTCTACTGTGTCTACTGTCTCTACTGTCTCTACTGTGTCTCTACTGTGTCTCAGCAAGAGTATCAGCAAGAGTCAAGATGTTAGGAGATAAAAGCATCCCAACAAACTGCTCCTCCTCTCTCCTCTCCTCCTCCTCTGCAGGTGGACCAGGGGATGGATGAGCTGTTTGTGAATGTGACTCCTCTGTACACAGCCGACACACAGCTGCAGACTCCACTGAAGGAGCTCCAGGCATCGGTAGGAGGCTCTGGTCCAGACTGTGGTCCATACTGTGGTCCATACTGTGGTCCAGACTGTGGTCCAGACTGTGGTCCAGACTGTGGTCCATACTGTGGTCCAGACTGTGGTCCATACTGTGGTCCAGACTGTGGTCCAGACTGTGGTCCATACTGTGGTCCAGACTGTTGTCCAGACTGTTGTCCAGACTGTGGTCCAGACTGTGGTCCAGATTGTGGTCCATACTGTGGTCCATACTGTGGTCCAGACTGTAGTCCATACTGTGGTCCAGACTGTGGTCCAGACTGTGGTCCAGATTGTGGTCCATACTGTGGTCCATACTGTGGTCCAGACTGTGGTCCAGACTGTGGTCCAGACTGTGGTCCATACTGTGGTCCAGACTGTGGTCCAGACTGTGGTCCAGACTGTTGTCCAGACTGTGGTCCAGACTGTGGTCCAGACTGTGGTCCATACTGTGTCCAGACTGTGGTCCAGACTGTGGTCCATACTGTGTCCAGACTGTGGTCCAGACTGTGGTCCATACTGTGGTCCATACTGTGGTCCAGACTGTGTCCCAGAGGACAGTGGTGTCCCTGATTGACATGCAAGAATGATCAATCACAGAACAAAACCACAAGATTCTGCTCCAGGTTCTGTCTGGTCCAGGGTCTGGATGGGGTTAGACAGTGTGCTGTGTGCTCCTTCTAAAGCTCACATGGTGGGGCAGGTTCCTTCTGCCTGGGGAAATACACCTCTAGTTTTATCTGCACAAGATGATGATGTCATTGATGTCATGACAGATGATGAAAAGGACATCACATGACCTGAACATGGTGTCACTGGGGGGGGGGGGTGGGGGGGGGGGTGGGCGAGAGACAGCCTCACAGACTGGGATCATACTCTCTCTCTCTCTCTCTCTCTCTCTCTCTAGGACTCCTGCTGTGGTCTGAAGAGTTGCTCTGACTGGCAGGAGCAGCTTCCACCTTCCTGTTTTGGATCCCTTTATGACTCCGCGTCTCCCCCTGACCCCCACATGAGGTAGGTCTGTCTGTCTCTCTGTAGGTCTGTCTCTCTCTCTGTAGGGCTGTCTGTCTCTCTATAGGTCTGTCTGTCTCTCTGTAGGTCTGTCTGTCTCTCTGTAGGTCTGTCTGTCTCGTTAGTTACTGAGCCTGATGCTAACCAAACACCAACCATCTCCTCTCCTCAGTACACACCTCCCTTCCTGTGTGCCTGTCACACCTGACCCTGTGACCTCCCATGACCCCATGACCTCGGCCGCCCCAGCGGAGCTGTGGGTCCACCCCAAGGCAGATGACTGGAGATATTAATATTGATATAGTTCATTCATATGAAGGAGTTAGCAGGCATAGAATGATGATGATGATGATGATGATGATGACAAAGAGCAGCCTTGTGTTCCAGCCCTGCGGTCCGATCCTGAAGAGTCACCTCACCTTCCTCATCAGAGTCAGTATAGGAGTTATATCTGCCTTCACTACTGTTCTGGTACGCTGTCACACACACACACACGCACGCACGCACGCACGCACACACACACACACACACACACACACACACACACACACACACAGACGCACACGCACACATGCACACGATCGCACACCAACCTTGTGTGTGTTGTGGTATGTACCTGTGTGTGTGTGTGTGTGTGTGTGTGTGTTGCGGTCCAGATAGCCTCTCTGCTCCTGTCTGTGGTCCTGGCTCTGGACCGGTTCTGGAGGACCTGGAGGACACCACTGGTGCAGTCGACCGTCGATGACTATAACAGAGTCAAATTCCAGCCTCAACCCTGCCTCACCTGACCCCTGACCTCTCAGCCTCAACCCTGCCTCACCTGACCCCTGACCTCTCAGCCTCAACCCTGCCTCACCTGACCCCTGACCTCTCAGCCTCAACCCTGCCTCACCTGACCCCTGACCTCTCAGCCTCAACCCTGCCTCACCTGACCCCTGACCTCTCAGCCTCAACCCTGCCTCACCTGACCCCTGACCTCTCAGCCTCAACCCTGCCTCACCTGACCCCTGACCTCTCAGCCTCAACCCTGCCTCACCTGACCCCTGACCTCTCAGCCTCAACCCTGCCTCACCTGAGCTTTACCAGGTGTGCAGAAGAACACCACTTCCTGCCCTTGCAGTGTTTCCTGCCGCTGTCTTGAGGTTGAGCAGAAAGGAGGCTGTGAGAGTCTTGTGTCTCAAGCTCTCCTTTTCATTTGAATGTAAAGCTACAGCTGGTACCTGCTGAATGTAGTTCACCGATTTACAATCTAACCCTAACCCTAACCCTTTCTGATTAAGATAAGATAAGATAATAAAGATATTATCCTATCTTAGATAAGATATTATATTATAATATTATATTATTACATCGTAAGATATTATCTTAATATTTTAGATCTTATCTTAACCCTAACCCTAACCCTATCTGATTAAGATAAGATAAGATAATATCTTATCTAAGATATTATATTATAACATTATATTATTACATTATAAGATATGATCTTAATATTTTAGATCTTATCTTAACCCTAACTCTAACTAAGTAACTCTAACACTAACCCTTTCTGAATGGATGATCTAACCCTTTCTGAATGGATGATCTAACCCTTTCTGAATGGATGATCTAACCCTTTCTGAATGGATGATCTAACCCTTTCTGAATGGATGATCTAACCCTAACCCTTTCTGAATGGATGATCTAACCCTTTCTGAATGGATGATCTAACCCTAACCCTTTCTGAATGGATGATCTAACCCTAACCCTTTCTGAATGGATGATCTAACCCTTTCTGAATGGATGATCTAACCCTAACCCTTTCTGAATGGATGATCTAACCCTTTCTGAATGGATGCACGCTGCACTGCGGCCACAGGACACTTTTCCCAGCAGTCCCGGCGGTGCAGAGAGCCGTTGGCCATACAGCCACAGATCATGAAGATGTATTCAGAGAACCGTTGGCCATACAGCCACAGATCATGAAGATGTATTCAGAGAGCCGTTGGCCATACAGCCACAGATCATGAAGATGTATTCAGAGAGCCGTTGGCCATACAGCCACAGATCATGAAGATGTATTCAGAGAGCCGTTGGCCATACAGCCACAGATCATGAAGATGTATTCAGAGAGCCGTTGGCCATACAGCCACAGATCATGAAGATGTATTCAGAGAGCCGTTGGCCATACAGCCACAGATCATGAAGATGTATTCAGAGAGCCGTTGGCCATACAGCCACAGATCATGAAGATGTATTCAGAGAGCCGTTGGCCATACAGCCACAGATCATGAAGATGTATTCAGAGAGCCGTTGGCCATACAGCCACAGATCATGAAGATGTATTCAGAGAGCCGTTGGCCATACAGCCACAGATCATGAAGATGTATTCAGAGAGCCGTTGGCCATACAGCCACAGATCATGAAGATGTATTCAGAGAGCCGTTGGCCATACAGCCACAGATCATGAAGATGTATTCCCAGACAAGACAGACAAGCTTTATTAGAATTAGTAGCCAGAATCTTCAGCTTTGTCTCATTGGTTTAGACAATGAAGACATTGATTGTTGTCCTAGGTCTAGTTAGGGCTTCATAAGAGGGTTAGTGGTAATAAGGGGGTTCAGGGGATACCTTTACATTTAGGGCACTTAGCAGACGCTTTTGTCCAAAGCGACTTATAATCAGTAAGTCACCAAAAATGTCCCTATGGGGATTAGTAAAGTATCTATTGGCGTCCGCCCCCTCATAACCCTAGTGAAGGTCTTGTTCTTCTCAGTTCCGTTTCACTCGACATCAACGTGTGGGCTGAGCCGCTGTGTGTTTGTGGTGGAAATGCGATGAATGTAGTGCAGCCTGCAGCTGGTTGATGCATCAACAGTTATGTGCACACACCTGTGTTCCTGTGTCCCTGTGTCCCCATGTGTTCCCACCGCTGGTAGTCTGTCCCCTGACCCCTGACCCCTGGTGGTCAGTCCCCTGACCCCTGACCCCTGGTAGTCAGTCCCCTGACCCCTGACCCCTGGTGGTCAGTCCCCTGACCCCTCACCCCTGGTAGTCAGTCCCCTGACCCCTCACCCCTGGTAGTCTGTCCTCTGACCCCTGGTGGTCAGTCCCCTGACCCCTCACCCCTGGTGGTCAGTCCTCTGACCCCTGACCCCTGGTAGTCAGTCCCCTCACCCCTGGTAGTCAGTCCCCTGACCCCTCACCCCTGGTAGTCAGTCCCCTGACCCCTCACCCCTGGTAGTCAGTCCTCTGACCCCTGACCCCTCACCCCTGGTAGTCTGTCCTCTGACCCCTGACCCCTGGTGGTCAGTCCCCTGACCCCTCACCCCTGGTAGTCAGTCCTCTGACCCCTCACCCCTGGTGGTCAGTCCCCTGACCCCTCACCCCTGGTAGTCAGTCCCCTGACCCCTCACCCCTGGTGGTCAGTCCTCTGACCCCTCACCCCTGGTGGTCAGTCCCCTGACCCCTGGTAGTCAGTCCCCTGACCCCTGACCCCTGGTAGTCAGTCCTCTGACCCCTCATCCCTGGTGGTCAGTCCCCTGACCCCTCACCCCTGGTAGTCTGTCCTCTGACCCCTGACCCCTGGTAGTCAGTCCCCTGACCCCTGACCCCTGGTGGTCAGTCCTCTGACCCCTCACCCCTGGTAGTCAGTCCTCTGACCCCTGACCCCTCACCCCTGGTAGTCTGTCCTCTGACCCCTGACCCCTGGTGGTCAGTCCCCTGACCCCTGACGGTCAGTCCTCTGACCCCTGACCCCTGGTAGTCAGTCCTCTGACCCCTCACCCTTGGTGGTCAGTCCCCTGACCCCTCACCCCTGGTAGTCTGTCCTCTGACCCCTGACCCCTGGTGGTCAGTCCTCTGACCCCTCACCCCTGGTGGTCAGTGTCACAACCCCAAAGGGATGTAACATAAATGAGCAGGTCGGAGAATGGTTTTAGCCGGAACAATAATGATTTTATTCACCGTTTTCTGATGACAGCACACACTGATCAACACGATGACGAACACGATAACAAACACGATAACGAACACGATGACGAACACGATGACAAACACGATGACGAACACGATGACAAACAACGAAAGTAACGATATTGTCCCCCTTACAAACCACAACCCGAAAGTACAACTATCCCTTAGGAGTGATGTGTGGTTCTGCCGCTTTCCCGATGGGTGCAGCAGGAGTTCTTTTAACTTGTTGCCGGCCCCTCCGCACCAGCGTCCAATCACCCTTAACGAGCCTGCTCCAACTCACCTAATTGACATTAGAACAGGCATTAAGATAGGACGAAGGCCAGAGGGCCGTCACAGTCAGTCCCCTGACCCCTGGTAGTCAGTCCCCTCACCCCTCACCCCTGGTGGTCAGTCCCCTGACGGTCCCTCAGAGCAGCTTAGTTTGGAGGGCCGAGTGCTGAGTTCTGGTGTTGCTCTTCCCACTCCCACTGTGGTTTTTATGGACTCAAATTGTATTTTATGTACTTGTATTAACATCATAGACTTGTATTATATGTAAAGCATTTAATGCATTTGCTTGAAATACGTGCTATATGAATAAAGTGTATTATATTATTACAGTGTTATTATAATGATGTTTTCGTTGTCTTCTGGTAAATAATATCAATGATAATATAAATGTTCAGCAAACCATCCTGTTGATCAGGAGGATGGCCCCTGATGAAAACGACACACACACACACACACACACACACACACACACACACACACACACACACCATACACACACACACACACACACACACACACACACACACACACACACACACACACACACACACACACACACACACCATACACACACATTTACATTTGGGCATGTAGCAGATGCTTTTATCCAAAGCGACTTACAAAGAGTACATTTGTCATAAGAAGGTGAAACATTTAATTGCTGCTAATACAGTAAGAAAGTCACCAGAACGAGTTTCAAGCGTTTAAATTGCTAGATTAACCATTGCTAGTATACAACATCTCTGACTAACATCTGACTAACATCTGACAACATCTCTGACTAACTGACTAGGGGCAGCCGTGGCCTACTGGTTAGGGCTTCGGAATTGTGACCGGAGGGTGGCCGGTTCGAACTCCGACCAGTGCGAACGGCTGAAGTGCCCTTGAGCAAGGCACCTAACCCCTCACTGCTCCCCGAGCGCCGCTGTTGCAGGCAGCTCACTGCATCGGGTTTAGTGTGTGCTTCACCTTACTGTGTGCCTCACCATCACTGTGTTCTGAGTGTTTCACTAATTCACGATTGGGTTAAATGCAGAAGACCAAATTTCCCTCACGGGATCAAATGAGTAATTCTTCTTCTTCTTCTTAATGGCCAAGTTACAAAGAGCGATCAAAGTGCCAAGACGTACAACAAATAAGACGTACAACATACAAGACGCACAACATACAAGACGTACAACATACAAGACGTACAACATACAAGACGCACAACATACAAGACGTACAACATACAAGACGCACAACATACAAGACGTACAACATACAAGACGTACAACATACAAGACGTACAACATACAAGAGCATGAGGGGAGGTTTATTTTTTGTTTTTTTTTGGGAGGGGGGGGGGGTCGGTAGAGGATGGATGTTATGCAGGGTCCAGGTGAACTCTGAACAAGTGAGTCTTGAGACACACACACACACACACACACACACACAACCATACTGAAGACTACTTCAGTATGAAAACTGAAACCGAAGACTTGGTGGGGAAGTACTCTGGTGTTAGGAGATACTAGAACACTCCCCACTGGCCCAGCCCCCACCAGCACAGAGAGTCCTCACCACCTCACCAGAGCAGAGTCCTCACCACCTCACCAGAGCAGAGTCTTCACCCTCACCACCTCACCAGAGCAGAGTCCTCACCACCTCACCAGAGCAGAGTCCTCACCCTCACCACCTCACCAGAGCAGAGTCCTCACCACCTCACCAGAGCAGAGTCCTCACCACCTCACCAGAGCAGAGTCTTCACCCTCACCACCTCACCAGAGCAGAGTCCTCACCACCTCACCACCTCACCAGAGTAGAGTCCTCACCCTCACCCCCTCACCAGAGCAGAGTCCTCACCACCTCACCATGGGGAAAATCAACGGCTGTCTCAAATGTCTCTTCATCTTCTTCAACGACGTGTTCATAGTAAGTGAAATCCTCTTATGTTTGATGCTTAATATTTAGGATGATATATTTTTAGTTTTCTTTTATTCAATCAAGAAAACGTTTTTGGCTTGTTTATATATTTTCAGTTTTGCTTTTATTAATCCAGAAAACGTTTTTTGGCTTGTTTATTTCTTTCTATCTTTAACTGTCAAAAAAGCAAAGGAAACCTACCTTTAACCGTAACCCTGTCCTGGAGATGAACGGTGTGTGTGTGTGTGTGTGTGTGTGTGTGTGTGTGTGTGTGTGTTGTGACGCTCCTTACAATGAGACGCACCCGCGCAGCGCTAAAGCGTTAGGAAAACGCCCCGCCTCCCGGCACCTGTTACTAGCCGAAGGTGGCTCAATCACGATAGCCAATGAGTTTAAAAAGGGTTTTTTTTGCGCGCGAGAGAGAGAGAGAGAGAACGAGACGAATGCGCTGCAGGTCGTGTTCGGGAAAACCGCTTCCAATCCACTGATCAGTAGGCCACAGGTTTTCCTTTCTTCCCGTGCTGTTTTGGGTCTCCGCTGGGAGCCAAAGTCACTATCCTGGACAATGATTTTCGCCCCGGTATAGTGCAGCATAGCCTTGCCGAGCGGCCAAGTTCCCATTTGTTTCGTCCTCAAATGAAATATAGCCTATCATACACGTTTTTTGAGCATTGTACGAGTGTTTTGCAAAAGGAATTGGGTGAATCTATGATTCAACTAATGACATTTATGGGATGGTATGAGTGCATTATGTTATGAGTTGTTTTGGGAACATACTGACTTGTAAAATCAGTTTATTATTTGAGTGTTTTGTGAACAAGTGGTATAAGGAGTAGTATATATATATGAATTGCTGGGAGCTATATTTTCATTTTGTCTTGGACAGCTATTGTACCTGCTTTTGAACCACTTATTGATTTTGTAGGACTGCCGATTTCTTGGACTTTTGTGGCAAAGGACCACCAAACGGACATTCCAACTTTCGCTACACGGGCACACGCATACAACCGCTCACACGCATACAGCCACTCACACGCATACAGCCCCTCGCACACACACACACACACACACACACACACACACACACACACACACACACACACACACATACGCGCCTCCTCTGCCTCGGAATTCGGACACTTTAAAAGAAAAAAAACTGTTGCTATTCTGATTGTTTATACTGATTGTGTTGTGATTGTTGTGAACCTAATTACTTAAGAAAAACCCCAATTGTATAATTTCTGTTAAAAGTTCATGTATGATTAAAAAATATATGGGTTCAACGCAAAACCGTGAAAATATTGATTTCATGAAATGTTTATTGCACCTTTGTGATGAGTATGCACTGATGAAAATTAGGCAGACCGTTACAGTGTGTGTGTGTGTGTGTGTGTGTGTGTGTGTGTGTGTGTGTGTGTGTGTGTGTGTATGGTTTGTGTGTGTGTGGTGTATGTGTATGGTGTGTGCGTGTGTGTGTGTGTGTGTATGGTGTGTGCGTGTGCGTGTGTGTGTGTGTGTGTGGACGGCTGCAGTGGAGACCAGAGATGAGAGACACTCAAATCAAATTGTCCTCAGTCCATTTATGGACTGATGTCTCAAGAGCTGTCTAAACGCTGTATAACATGGCAAGTCAGTTAGGTCAATGAAGGAGAATGAAATGACTGAATTAATTCATTGTTTTGTTGTTGCATACTACAATTCCAATCTGAACCATTTTATAACTGATGACCTCTGTGATTGAAATGCATGTTTGCTGCCTTTGTCAAAGTCAAAGTAGCTTTATTGTCAATTCCTTCACATGTCAGGACATACAAAGGAATCGAGAGTATGTTTCTCACCCTCCCAGGTGAAACAGATAAAGTGCACAGGCACAACAGACAGGACAAGATATTCCTAACTCTAAAAGTAAGCTTTTCTACAGATAAGATAAAAAGACAATAAAAATAAATAAGCAATGTGGGAATCTACTATTATATGAGGTACCGGGCGATGGTGGGTAGGGGGCAGACAGAGCAGTCTTCCACCAACCGTAGGGTCGGCGGTTCGATCGCCTCGATTCCTCTCTTCCAACTGTCCACATGTCGAAGTGTCCTTGAGCAAGACACTGAACCCTGAACCCCAACTTGCTCCCCGGGCGCTGAACATAGCAGCCCACTGCTCCTATGTACCATGGGATGGGTCAAATGAACACAGCAGCCCACTGCTCCTATGTACCATGGGATGGGTCAAATGAACACAGCAGCCCACTGCTCCTATGTACCATAGGATGGGTCAAATGAACACAGCAGCCCACTGCTCCTATGTACCATAGGATGGGTCAAATGAACACAGCAGCCCACTGCTCCTATGTACCATAGGATGGGTCAAATGAACACAGCAGCCCACTGCTCCTATGTACCATAGGATGGGTCAAATGAACACAGCAGCCCACTGATCCTATGTACCATAGGATGGGTCAAATGAACACAGCAGCCCACTGCTCCTATAGGATGGGTCAAATGAACACAGCAGCCCACTGCTCCTATGTACCATGGGATGGGTCAAATGAACACAGCAGCCCACTGCTCCTATGTACCATAGGATGGGTCAAATGAACACAGCAGCCCACTGATCCTATGTACCATAGGATGGGTCAAATGAACACAGCAGCCCACTGCTCCTATGTACCATAGGATGGGTCAAATGAACACAGCAGCCCACTGCTCCTATGTACCACGGGATGGGTCAAATGAACACAGCAGCCCACTGCTCCTATGTACCACGGGATGGGTCAAATGAACACAGCAGCCCACTGCTCCTATGTACCATGGGATGGGTCAAATGAACACAGCAGCCCACTGCTCCTATGTACCATGGGATGGGTCAAATGAACACAGCAGCTCACTGCTCCTATGTACCATAGGATGGGTCAAATGAACACAGCAGCCCACTGCTCCTATGTACCATAGGATGGGTCAAATGAACACAGCAGCCCACTGCTCCTATGTACCATAGGATGGGTCAAATGCAGAGAACTCATTTCCCTGCTGTGGAATGAATCAAGTATAATTAAGTATAATAAATAAGTAAGCACAGTGCAAAAAGAACAGTAAGGACAGGAAGGAATTTACTGGTAATACTAGTAATAGTAATAATAAAAGTGCAACAGTGCAAGAAACCGATGACAGATTGTCCACAGTCTGGAGGGCTTCCTTGTTTTGTTGCCCTCTTGTGGTGGAAGGAGACCTTGTAGTCAAACATGGTTAGTCAGAGTCAACTAGAGAGGGTTAGTCAGAGTTAGGGTTAGGGTTAGGGTTAGTCAGAGTCAACTAGAGAGGGTTAGTCAGAGTCAACTAGAGAGGGTTAGTCAGAGTTAGGGTTAGGGTTAGGGTTAGTCAGAGTAAACTAGAGAGGGTTAGTCAGAGTTAGGGTTAGTCAGAGTCAACCACAGAGGATGTTTAGAGAGACACTTACATGGAACTGGCTGCTAACATGTACTTTCAATGTGATGTTATGAAAAGCTTTTCTCTTTGCTCCAATTACATTCTCTCTTGTTTGTTGGGACACTTTTTCAAAGGCCCAATCTTTCACCACAGCAATCTTTTACTTTGTAGAAGAGTTGCTTTGGTGAATAATTTCTAATCTAACTGCTGTTTGTTTTGCTGTTTAGACACTAGGAGTCCTGTTGTTGGTTGCTAGTTTGAAGGTAAGCTCATGACCTCAGGACCTCATCTCATGACCTCATCTCATGACCTCATCTCATGACCTCAGGACCTCATCTCATGACCTCATCTCATGACCTCAGGACCTCATCTCATGACCTCATCTCATGACCTCAGGACCTCATCTCATGACCTCATCTCATGACCTCAGGACCTCATCTCATGACCTCATCTCATGACCTCAGGACCTCGTCTTGTGACCTCATGACTTCATCTCATGACCTCATCTCATGACCTCAGGACCTCATCTCATGACCTCAACATGTTATCCCATGTTTCCTGTAGCTGGACATGTCCTTTTTGATCGTATTGCTGGCCCTTGGGATCGTGGGGGTCCACTTTCTGGGGGTCCTCGCCGGCCACAGTGAGAAGATATGGCTACTCAATGTGGTAGGATAGACAGACAGACAGACAGACAGACAGACAGACAGGCTTGGCAGGTGTTGACTATTGTGTCTCCAGTTTGCAGGTCTGATGGTGGTTGGACTGATCTTCTACACAATCCGAGCGGTCATGTGGGCTGATGAGAGAAAACAGGTCTCTGTCTCTCCCTCTCTCTCTCTCCACCTCTCTATGGATGACATATCATGGTGATAAAGAGAGTAAACATGTATTCTCTCTCTCCAGATAGAGAGCATCTCTGAGGAACTCGAACCTGACATGTCGGAGATGATTGGTTTGTTCTCCAAGGTCATGATGGGCATCTACTTAAGCTTCACTGTCACTTATGTGAGTTCATCAACACACGCACACACACACACACACACACACACACACCAGACACATCCTGACTGTGTGTGTGTGTGTGTGTGTGTCTGTGTGTGTGTGTGTGTGTGTGTCTGTGTCTGTGTGTGTGTGTAGTTCTTTGGCCTGCTGGCCAGCTGCCACATGGTCCACCAGGTGAGACGCCAGGATGGAGGAGGAGGACAGTCCATGGACATGACCAGCTCTGTGTAGTAGTGACCCCTGACCTCTCTGCTCTCTTCAATACCTTACACTTTAACAGAGGAGAGGGGAGGAGAGGGAGTCACAGGGAGTCACAGGGAGTCACATGGAGTCACAGGGAGTCACAGGGAGTCACAGGGAGTCACAGGGAGTCAGAGGGAGTCACAGGGAGTCACATGGAGTCAGAGGGAGTCACAGGGAGTCACAGGGAGTCACAGGGAGTCACAGAGTCACAGGGAGTCACAGGGAGTCACAGGGAGTCACAGGGAGTCAAAGGGAGTCACAGGGAGTCAAAGGGAGTCAGGATGGACCACATGCATATTTTTCAGGCGTAACTTTGAGAGATTGAAGTCATAATGATGTCATCATGATACTATAGGGGAATAAACTCGCTGACTGGGTGGGGTTAGGTGTGGGGTGGAGCTTTGGGTTAGGGTAAGGCTTTGCATTTACTTTCTTTTAGTTTTTCCTATACACAAAAAAACATGATCATATACATATTTTGTATGTATGTATTAGAATGTATTTTTGTATGCTACAGAAATGATAGGATGATCATACAATGCTCTTCATCACAGCTCAGGGATGCTGCGTTCATCCTCACTTCTGCTTCTGTAAACGTGTCTATGGGTCTGGGATCAGCAGGTTCATCTGGTAGGGTTCCCAGGAAGACCGTGTCACTCACTAGCTGTTTCATGTGTTCATTCCTGCCTTACAATGTACCGTGTTGTAGTATAAGTTAGACAATAAAACGTTGCAACATTGACTAGACTCCATGCCTATATTAGGACATGTGAACTCCTCCCCTCTATGCCTATATTAGGACATGTGAACTCCTCCCCTCTATGGCTATATAAGGACATGTAAACTCATCCCCTCTATGCCCATATAAGGACATGTGAACTCCTCCCCTCTATGGCTATATAAGGACATGTAAACTCATCCCCTCTATGCCCATATAAGGACACGTGAACTCCTCCCCCCTATGCCTATATTAGGACATGTGAACTCCCCTCTATGCCTATATAAGGACATGTGAACCCCTCCCCTCTATGCCTGTATTAGGACATGTGAACTCCTCCCCTATATGCCTATATAAGGACATATGAACTCCTCCCCTCTATGCCTATAAAAGGACATGTGAACTCCTCCCCTTTATGCCTATAAAAGGACATGTTGTCAGACCGGTTGACCCCAAATGAGAGCGCCCCCCTCTGGGCGAAATGGTCCCAGACTTTTTGGGGACCTGCTCTCCCCAGATATCTGTGTGGTTTCAGAAGGTTAGACTAGTGCACTGCCGAGGTATGGCTGCTCAAAATGAACAATAATAATTAGACCTAAACCCTAAAGAAACACTTGATATAGTTATAGCGCATAACTATACTACAATAACTATTCATAGTTATGAGTTCTCACTGCTCCCCCAGTACTGTCCTGTTGCAGGCCCACCCTGCAGAACCAGGAGATCTGTTGGGACTGCAGCCCTCGTGGCCCAGCTCATCCGGGTCTACTGACCCACCTGGCAGCTAGGGAGTGGTGTGACTGGAGTACTGAGTAGTAGTACTAGTAGTAGTACTTAGTACTAGTAGTAGTACTAGTACTAGTAGTAGTACTTAGTACTTAGTACTAGTAGTAGTACTTAGTACTTAGTACTAGTAGTAGTACTAGTACTAGTAGTAGTAGTACTTAGCAGTGATAGTGGGTGTGGGCAGCAGAGCAGACAGCAGGCCTACAGCTCCTCTGTACTACTCCTTCTATAAAGACCCTTCTATTCCCATCAACGCGTTCCACAGCTGCTGGTTCTCAGTATTTCATAGAGAGACTCTTCAGAATGTCTTCTGGTTTCTCAGAGACGTGTGTGTGTGTGTGTGTGTGTGTGTGTGTGTGTGTGTGCACATTAGTGGGAGGTGCTCCTCCTTTTATAAAGCCTCCTCCTGGGGTGCAGATGTGTCTTCTCTTCATCATCCTCTGAAAGGTAATGAACTGTTCATTATGTGTGTGTGTGTGTGTGTGTGTGTGTGTGTGTGTGTGTGTGTGTGGTGTGTGTGTGTGTGTGTGTGTGTGTGTGTGTGTGTGTGTGTGTGTGTGTGTGTGCTTGAGTGTACACATGCATGTGTATGTGGTGAGGATAAGGTGAAAACAAAAAAAGAAAGAAATTAGACCTAATAATCTAAACAACCAAATGAAGGAAGGGATAATGCCACCCAGGGAATTAATTTGGAGACAAAGCACACAGGTAAGTGTACTCATTGAGGCATGAGATTGCCCTTACTCCTGTTTAGGGACACACAGCCACACAGGAGGAGGGAGGGAGAGGACGCCGGCCACCGCTGGCGTTCACCTGTGACCACACTAGCCTTCGCCATCAGACAGCATCAACTACAACGCCAAGAAAGAGAGGACACTTACTGTTACGTATTATTACTGCAGGAGAAGACGCATTCTCTGGATGGGCATTGGAGTGGACAGCAGTGGTTTTTTGTAGATGTCTTCGAGAGGTTTGTGGTCCTTAAGCACTGTGACATGCCTGCTGAATATGGAGTGGTGAAACTTTGCACAGGCATGGACAATGGAGAGCATCTCCTGGATGAACCTGGATGAAAAGGCTATGGGCTGCTCATTCTGCAGGAGAACAGCTCCTAATCCACTACTGCTGGCATCACAGAATATTTCCACAGGTTTTGCGGGGTCGAAAAACTGCAGCAC
This sequence comes from Urophycis tenuis, assembly GCA_036785325.1. NCBI lineage: Eukaryota > Metazoa > Chordata > Actinopteri > Gadiformes > Phycidae > Urophycis > Urophycis tenuis. Next base: position 1,470,511 of record JAXIVH010000056.1, read on the forward strand.
TGGTGGACGTGTGCACAACTTGAGTCTGGTGAAGGCTTTCTGCTGCGGTGGTTGCCACGCGAACTCCACATCTCTCTTTAGAAGTTGAGGTAGTGGAGCGCCCACTTCACTGAGGTTGGGTAGGAACTTTGAGAATTAGGTGATGAAGCCCAGAAAGCGGCAAACACTGTCTTTGTCAGTTGGCTGCGACATGTGTTGCACTGCTTTAACTTCAGCTGGTTCTGGCGTCAGCCCATCATCAGTTGTCAGATGACCCACATATGTGCAATGTTAATTGGCGGATGTGGCACTTGTTGAAGTTGAGTCTGAGGTTGTAGCTCGTTGCTCTAATATTGTGTCATGCTCCTCCACTGAGGGGGCTGCCGCAAGGATGTCATCCATGACACTTAAGGCTCCAGTGACACCTTCAAGCATCTCATCCATGATGCTTTGAAAGATTTTAGGGGCTCATTTCAGTCCAAATGGGAGCCTCAGCCACCGGTACCTCCTGATTGGTGTGTTGAAAGTCGTGAGGAGGGATGAAGCCTCATCAAGTTTTATTTGGACAAATCCTTTTTTGGCATCCAAAACTGAAAACACTTTAGCATCAGGCATTGCTGACACAACTTCTTCTATGGTGCGCATCGGGTGGTGCTCTCTCTTCATGACCTTATTGATGTCACTTGGATCAATACAGATTCTTATCTTGCCGTTCCTTAGTGCAGCTACCATCGAACTCACCCATCCAGTAGGTTGGCCAACCTTTGTAATGTAGCTGTCTTCCACCATCTTATGCAGTTTCTCTATACTCTTTGATTTAAGTGCGGTGGGATGGCCGTGTACAGGATGGACCTCTGGCGTCCGGATCCATCTTGATAGTGTCTGTACCTGGCAGCTCTGGAAACTCCTTCAGACCTGAAGATACACTGTGTTGGAGTAGAGGTTGCTGTGCATGTTGTCTCTTTCAACAGTCTTCATTCAGGCTCTGGGCCTCCACCGTGGCACTACTGAGCAATGTCCACGATTTGAAACTCTGCACTCACTTCGCACTTGCTGTATTTTATCAGAAGATCAACTGCAGCAACAGGCTTTAGCTTGTGATTTGAGTATGAGTGCAGGACAATATTGGAGTGTTTCAGCTCACCTTCATGCATGAGTAACTGGTACCTGTCCAGAATTAGGGAGTTGCACTTGGCGCCTGTGTCAAGCCTGAACAACACTTCTTGTGACAGGATGTCCAAGTTTACAGTCCATTTATCTTCCCTAGATCTCTCATCTTGTGTAAGGTTGATGATCACTGTCACATCATTCAGACAGAACTGGATCTGACCGCCAGCAGATCATTTGGAATCCGTCTCCTGGTGGAAAAACACATCTATCTTGATTATGTGTGTCCCTGTTCTTCCACATTCAGCCTCAAACCTTACAGATCAGACATTTCCTCTTAAGGCTTAATGGTCCTCATTCATACATATATAACCCAATGTACTAACTAGTCCTTACAGTGACTTACATCTCAACCACCTTGTGCACCAAAATGCTTGTGACACTGTTCATTTTGAAAAGTTAACAGAAACAAAGACAACTTTGTATTAATATTAATAAGTGATTATCATTGTGCAGATATAAGGTTAGAACTGCTTGTCTAATAGATCATAATGTGTATAATAATACTTATAATTGAACAGGCAAATATGTAATACATAACAGACAATATTATGAATAGGGATAATGCTGTATCTAACATGTATCATGGTACAGCGTTATGATACAGGACATCATATTAACATTATTCCTCATACAAGCAGACCAAAATGTGTTGTTTCATGATGGCTTCTCTGTCACAGGCTCGAGTGTGTTAATATAATATAATATAATGTAACATAATATATATACTATTATGAATATTAACATTTTTAAGGGTAATGCAGGTGGATAAATGTAATCAACAATATCTAATATAGTATATAAATATACTATATTTTATACATTATAATGTATTATTATTAAATTATATAATTATATATCATCTATGTCCGTCACTGAAATGGTTCCGCTTCACGCTTCCGGTGTTGTGGAGGTGTGAGGCTTCTGTTATCGCATTTATAACATCGAATAGCTCGACTCCCTTCAGTGTGGTCACTGGTTTGATTTCTTATTCATAACGTGGATGATTGATAATACTTCGCGTTTTTGGAAGGATGGCGAAATGTGGAATAGTGCGTGTTGTGGTAAGTTTAGTTGAACCTTATTAAGGCGACATTGAGTCAGTAATGTCGCTTTAGTGTGTCTCCGTCTCACTGTGTGGTATATGACCCTAACCCTGTCTCACTGTGTGGTATTTGACCCTAACCCTGTCTCACTGTGTGGTATATGACCCTAACCCTGTCTCACTGTGTGGTATTTGACCCTAACCCTGTCTCACTGTGTGGTATATGACCCTAACCCTGCTGTGTTGTCCGTAGTGTTGTCTCTGTCTCACTGTGTGGTATATAACCCTGCTGTTCGTAGTGTAGTCTCCCCTCTCGGTGAGACCCATTACCATCAGGTGGTGTCATTCACCCGAACACAGTTCGGAGTAAGAGATTTTAAGAGGTGATAAGAGATATTAAGAGGTGATACGAGATGGTGACGGGGGGTTTTTACAAGAGAGTAAACCACACAGCTCAAGAGAGTAGAGTCATGTGAAGCGTAACGTCACCCCCCAGCCCGCCTGGACCCGCTGTGTTCCCTGTTCGAGTCCCCATGATGCATGAAGCAGACAGCCAGCAGGACTACCTCAAGATGATGGCGGATCTGGTCCTCCTCTGTGGCACCCTGGCTCTGTCCCTCAGCTTCTGGGTGCTGTCCCTCCTCATCAGCTCCTACTCTGGTATGTGTAAATACCTATGTGTACATGGTGTAACTCATAGTCTATGTGTACATGGTGTAACTCATAGTCTATGTGTACATGGTGTAACTCATAGTCTATGTGTACCTGGTGTAACTCATAGTCTATGTGTACATGGTGTAACTCATAGTCTATGTGTACATGGTGTAACTCATAGTCTATGTGTACATGGTGTAACTCAGTCTATGTGTACATGGTGTAACTCATAGTCTATGTGTACATGGTGTAACTCATAGTCTATGTGTACATGGTGTAACTCATAGTCTATGTGTACATGGTGTAACTCATAGTCTATGTGTACATGGTGTAACTCAGTCTATGTGTACATGGTGTAACTCATAGTCTATGTGTACATGGTGTAACTCAGTCTATGTGTACATGGTGTAACTCATAGTCTATGTGTACATGGTGTAACTCATAGTCTATGTGTACCTGGTGTAACTCAGTCTATGTGTACATGGTGTAACTCATAGTCTATGTGTACATGGTGTAACTCATAGTCTATGTGTACATGGTGTAACTCAGTCTATGTGTACATGGTGTAACTCATAGTCTATGTGTACATGGTGTAACTCATAGTCTATGTGTACATGGTGTAACTCATAGTCTATGTGTACATGGTGTAACTCATAGTCTATGTGTACATGGTGTAACTCATAGTCTATGTGTACATGGTGTAACTCAGTCTATGTGTACATGGTGTAACTCAGTCTATGGTGTAACTCATAATCTATGTGTACATGGTGTAACTCAGTCTATGTGTACATGGTGTAACTCATAGTCTATGTGTACATGGTGTAACTCAGTCTATGTGTACATGGTGTAACTCATAGTCTATGTGTACATGGTGTAACTCATAGTCTATGTGTACATGGTGTAACTCATAGTCTATGTGTACATGGTGTAACTCATAGTCTATGTGTACATGGTGTAACTCATAGTCTATGTGTACATGGTGTAGCTCATAGTCTATGTGTACATGGTGTAACTCATAGTCTATGTGTACATGGTGTAACTCATAGTCTATGTGTACATGGTGTAACTCATAGTCTATGTGTACATGGTGTAACTCAGTCTATGGTGTAACTCATAATCTATGTGTACATGGTGTAACTCAGTCTATGTGTACATGGTGTAACTCAGTCTATGGTGTAACTCAGTCTATGTGTACATGGTGTAACTCAGTCTATGTGTACATGGTGTAACTCAGTCTATGTGTACATGGTGTAACTCATAGTCTATGTGTACATGGTGTAACTCATAGTCTATGTGTACATGGTGTAACTCATAGTCTATGTGTACATGGTGTAACTCATAGTCTATGTGTACATGGTGTAACTCATAGTCTATGTGTACATGGTGTAACTCATAGTCTATGTGTACATGGTGTAACTCAGTCTATGGTGTAACTCATAATCTATGTGTACATGGTGTAACTCAGTCTATGTGTACATGGTGTAACTCAGTCTATGGTGTAACTCAGTCTATGTGTACATGGTGTAACTCATAGTCTATGTGTACATGGTGTAACTCAGTCTATGTGTACATGGTGTAACTCATAGTCTATGTGTACATGGTGTAACTCATAGTCTATGTGTACATGGTGTAACTCATAGTCTATGTGTACATGGTGTAACTCATAGTCTATGTGTACATGGTGTAACTCAGTCTATGGTGTAACTCATAATCTATGTGTACATGGTGTAACTCAGTCTATGTGTACATGGTGTAACTCAGTCTATGGTGTAACTCAGTCTATGTGTACATGGTGTAACTCAGTCTATGTGTACATGGTGTAACTCAGTCTATGTGTACATGGTGTAACTCAGTCTATGTGTACATGGTGTAACTCATAGTCTATGTGTACATGGTGTAACTCAGTCTATGTGTACATGGTGTAACTCAGTCTATGTGTACATGGTGTAACATGCCAGTATGCAATCCAAATGTTATTTCAGGAACGTTGTCTCCTGTATCGCCATGGCGATGGCTGCTGTCCATCCTGGTCCCCTTGGTGCTGGCCATCAGGGCCATGAAGGCGCGGAGCTTAGACTGGACTGGAGCTCTGGGAGGTGAGTTAGGAACACGAGCGTCCCTTAGAGCCCACAGGGCGTGGAACAAACAGCCTGTCTGCCTTCCCCTACAGATGGACATCTCGGGAGGGACTGGCTGTGGTTTGTGTAGAGGAGGTGCTCCTAGGAGCGTGTTAATGTACAATGTGACGCTCCTCTGTGTGGCTGGGGGACTGACAGTAGCTGTCTGTTCTGTGGAGCAGCAGCCCCCCTGAGGCTCCACAGTCCAATACAAGCATTATCCTCCCAGCATCCCACTGTCAAGTTAGCTGTAACCTACTGCTTACTTAGAGCTGATAACTCATGACCTACTAAGAGCTACAGTTACTAAGAGTTAAGAGGAAGTAACTCACTACTTACTAAGAGTTTGAGTTAGCAACTCACTACTTACTATATTACTTCTACTACTGACTATTGGCTATTTTATAAATGTAACGGTCTAACATGTCTAACATTCATGTTGAAACGATCATGTCTTGCGTTCATGTTTTCATCTTTGAATGCAGTAGAATGATGTGTGGACATTGAGATCATCAGGGGTAGATGCGCTGCGTTCAGAGCACAGAAGGCTGTCTATACTGGATGTTGGCTCTGATGAATCAATTAGTACAGACGGCCAGCTGTCAGAACTCTGGTGTCACATGGCAGAGTTCTGAGAGGTGACCCCACCAGGATCAGATAAAACACATTCATGGGACCATCGTCTTTGGTTCATCTTCACAGAGATGGCTTTTCATACGCCGGGCCTCCTCAAAGCCTCCTCAAAGCCTCCTCAGAGCTGCAGCACACTCACAAGGCTGCACACTGTGAACAAAATGCTGAAAAGATCAGAAATTACATTCAAATAAAGTTTTTTCTTCGCAAACCAACGTTCCCAGAAACCAAGTTGCAGGAAAGAGAGGTTTACTGTTTCACTTGCTAGAGGGGAAGTCACTTACATTTACGTTGACATTTACGACATTTAGCAGACGCGTTTATCCAAAGCGACTTACATTTATCATAAGAAGGTGAAACATTTCATTGCTGCTAATACAGTAAGTAAGTCACCAGAACAAGTTTCAAGCATTTCATCCATTCAACCATTTCTAGTATAAAACATCTCTGACTAAGTGCCAAGTTACAAAGAGTGATTGAAGTGCCAAAACGTACAACAAATAAGAGCATGAGGGTAGGGTTATGCAGGGTTCAGGTGAACTCTGAACAAGTGGGTCTTGAGTCTCTTCTGGAAGATGGGGAGTGACATTCCTGACATTGGCAGGGAGCTCGTTCCACTGCCAAAACACTTGGTTGCGAGAAGGAGACGTCAGTCTCTTGGTTTCTAGGTGGTGATAGTCAGTCACTTGGTTTCTAGGTGGTGATAGTCAGTCTCTTGGTTTCTAGGTGGTGATAGTCAGTCACTTGGTTTCTAGGTGGTGATAGTCAGTCTCTTGGTTTCTAGGTAGTGATAGTCAGTCACTTGGTTTCTAGGTAGTGATAGTCAGTCACTTGGTTTCTAGGTGGTGATAGTCACAGTCTCTTAGATGCTAGGTATTGATAGTCACTTGGTTGACTGTGGACTAGGAGCTGTTATGTTATATTATTGTCTAATAATGATATTAATATTATGACTATGATATTATTCATATTAATGATGATCTATATATTGTCACTGTATTGTTCTGACATTCATTTTTAATAACGATATGTATGTATGGACATATATGTATGAACATACATATAATGATCTATATATAGTAGCTGTGCTGTTATAAAGCTATATTCATATTTAATCATTTAAACATGGGGCAGCCGCCGCCTACTGGTTAGGGCTCCGGACTTGTAACCGGAGGGTTGCCGGTTCGAACCCAGACCAGTACGAACGGTTGAAGTGCCCTTGAGCAAGGCACCTAACCCCTCACTGCTCCCCGAGCGCCGCTGTTGCGGGTTTAAGTGTGTGCTTCACCATCACTGTGAGTGTTTCACTAATTATGGGGCGGCATGTAGCTCAGTGGGTAGAGCGGGTGGTTAGTGGTCGTCCACTAACCGTAGGGTTGGGGGTTCGATCCCTGTGATCCCCACTTCCAAAACTGTCTACATGTCGAAGTGTCCTTGAGCAAGACACTGAACCCTGAACCCCAACTTGCTCCCCGGGCGCTGATCATAGCAGCCCACTGCTCCTATGTATAATAGGATGGGTCAAATGCAGAGAACGAATTTCGTTCCCATGTCACATGGGAATGACAAATAAAGACCACAAGGTCCCAATAATTATTTATTCAAGATTGATCCCTCACGGGATCAAAAGAGTAATTCTAGTTAAAAACACATGAAGATATAATGGTGTATGAACACATGACCATGATGTGTTGCAGCCTTGCTGGTGGGCTTCGTGTTGTCCATGGCCAACCTGAGCTTCTTCTTCTCGATGCTCCTCTTCTTCTACTCTTCCTCTCGGCTCACCCGCTGGGGGGGCGGAGTCAAGAAGAAGATTGACGCCCACTACAAGGAGGGTAGGTCAAACACATAGGTCAAACACCTGGGTCAAACACATGGGTCAAACACATGGGTCTGCATTATAGACACTACTACAAGGAGGGTAGGTCAAACACATAGGTCAAGTACATAGGTCTGCATTAGACAGTAAAACACTGCTTTATATAGGGAATAGGAGTTAATCAGATCTCTGTCTGTCTCTCTGTCTGTCTCACTCTCTCCCTAACTCCCAGGAGGCCAGAGGAACTGGGTGCAGGTGTTTTGTAATGGGGGCGTACCCACTGAGCTCGCTCTGCTCTACATGATTGAGGTAGTGTGTAGTATTCTATTAGTAGTACTGTTATTATTATACTACTGTGATAGAGCACTGGCCTTGTTGCAACGCATTGTGGATATGGACAGACAATAGCATGTTAGCTCCTCTTCATCTGAGATGAATAGTAGCATGTTAGCTCCTCTTCATCTGACATGAATAGTAGCATGTTAGCTCCTCTTCATCTGAGATGAATAGTAGCATGTTAGCTCCTCTTCATCTGACATGGATAGTAGCATGTTAGCTCCTCTTCATCTGACATGAATAGTAGCATGTTAGCTCCTCTTCATCTGAGATGAATAGTAGCATGTTAGCTCCTCTTCATCTGAGATGAATAGTAGCATGTTAGCTCCTCTTCATCTGAGATGAATAGTAGCATGTTAGCTCCTCTTCATCTGAGATGAATAGTAGCATGTTAGCTCCTCTTCATCTGACATGAATAGTAGCATGTTAGCTCCTCTTCATCTGACATGAATAGTAGCATGTTAGCTCCTCTTCATCTGAGATGAATAGTAGCATGTTAGCTCCTCTTCATCTGAGATGAATAGTAGCATGTTAGCTCCTCTTCATCTGAGATTAATAGTAGCATGTTAGCTCCTCTTCATCTGAGATGAATAGTAGCATGTTAGCTCCTCTTCATCTGAGATGAATAGTAGCATGTTAGCTCCTCTTCATCTGAGATGAATAGTAGCATGTTAGCTTCTCTGTGCTGGCAGGCAGGGCCGGGGGAGCTCCCAGTAGACTTCAGTCAGCACTACTCAGCCTCCTGGATGAGTCTGGCTCTGCTGGGGGCCCTGGCCTGTAGCGCCGGAGACACCTGGGCCTCCGAGGTGGGGCCCGTCCTCAGCCAATCACGGCCCAGACTCATCACCACCTGGGAGGAAGTGCCCCCAGGTAAGCCCCTGTTTCACCAAGCAGGACTGTGTGTCATTGGCATTGTTCATCACCTCAAAATTAATATAACTGCCTCCATGGACTGGATGTCTCGAAGGCCCTATGTCTATTATTATTTAGTAATTTAGCAGAGACGGGTCATTAACGAGCAGGTAGGGGTTAGACAGTACAGAGACAGGTCATTAAAGAGCAGGTAGGGGTTAGACAGTACAGAGACAGGTCATTAAGGAGCAGGTAGGGGTTAGACAGTACAGAGACGGGTCATTAAGGAGCAGGTAGGGGTTATACAGTACAGAGACAGGTCATTAAGGAGCAGGTAAAGGGGTTAGACAGTACAGAGACAGGTCATTAAGGAGCAGGTAGGGGTTAGACAGTACAGAGACAGGTCATTAAGGAGCAGGTAGGGGTTGGACAGTACAGAGACAGGTCATTAAGGAGCAGGTAGGGGTTAGACAGTACAGAGACAGGTCATTAAGGAGCAGGTAGGGGTTAGACAGTACAGAGACTGGTCATTAAGGAGAAGGTAGGGGTTAGACAGTACAGGGACAGGTCATTAAGGAGCAGGTAGGGGTTAGACAGTACAGAGAAAGGTCATTAAGGAGCAGGTAGGGGTTAGACAGTACAGAGACAGGTCATTAAGGAGCAGGTAGGGGTTAGACAGTACAGAGACAGGTCATTAAGGAGCAGGTAGGGGTTAGACAGTACAGAGACAGGTCATTAAGGAGCAGGTAGGGGTTAGACAGTACAGAGACAGGTCATTAAGGAGCAGGTAGGGGTCAGACAGTACAGATACAGGTCATTAAGGAGCAGGTAGGGGTTAGACAGTACAGATACAGGTCATCAAGGAGCAGGGAGGGGTTAGATAGTACAGAGACAGGTAGTCAAGGAGTAGGTAGGGGTTAGACAGTACAGATACAGGTCATTAAGGAGCAGGTAGGGGTTAGACAGTACAGACACAGGTCATCAAGGAGCAGGGAGGGGGTAGACAGTACAGAGACAGGTAGTCAAGGAGCAGGTAGGGGTTAGACAGTACAGAGACAGGTCATTAAGGAGCAGGTAGGGGTTGGAAAGTACAAAGACAGGTCATTAAGGAGCAGGTAGGGGTTAGACAGTACAGAGACAGGTCATTAAGGAGCAGGTAGGGGTTAGACAGTACAGAGACAGGTCATTAAGGAGCAGGTAGGGGTTAGACAGTACAGAGACAGATCGTTAAGGAGCAGGTAGGGGTTAGACAGTACAGAGACAGGTCGTTAAGGAGCAGGTAGGGGTTAGACAGTACAGAGACAGGTCATTAAGGAGCAGGTAGGGGTTAGACAGTACAGAGACAGATCGTTAAGGAGCAGGTAGGGGTTAGACAGTACAGAGACAGGTCATTAAAGAATGTGGCTTGTTTATGTATATAAGTCTATGTATATATGTCTATATATGTCTGGTCAGCTGCTGACAGACCTCGTTTCACATCACCAACAAAATATATTTACAGTCTTGAATAGAATCCATGGGCCATATTAACATTCGAAGTATTACAAACAAAATGGAGCAAATAGAACATTTATTAAGTGAGTCAAATATTGATATACTTGGAGTATCAGAAAGTTGGTTGACACATTCGTCCTCTACAGCAGCTATTAGTATTCCAGGATATAATGTCTTCAGAGAAGATAGGGAATCAGGGAAAGGTGGGGGAGTATTGATCTATGTCAGAGCAAAATTTAAGTGTGAGCTTTTAAGCTGGCCTACGGAAGTCAAAGCTGAATGCATTGGTCTTAATATATCACTTTGCTCTGCAATGTCTTTTACTGTGATCTGTGTGTATCGACCTCCCTCTGCAAAAGATGTATTTTATGATGGCCTGCAAACAGTTTTAAATCATTGTAACTCTAATAAGGAAATCATCTTACTTGGTGACTTTAACATCAACTAGGACATCAAGCCAGATCGAAAAAAAATTAAACAACTGATGGATAAATTCAATATGACACAATTTATAAAAGGACCAACAAGAATAACAAATACATCAAAAACAACAATCGATCTAATATTCTCTAACAAACCAGACAGGATCTCTAAGACTTTTAATCTATTATCCGGTCTGTCAGACCACAATTTTATCCTGTTTGTGAGGAAATTTTCGAGGAAGTACTTGGCAGCATCCACTAGGGGTTATGATTACTATTTCATACCCCAAGGCCAACAGCATATCCTCAAAGAGGAGATACAACACACAGATTGGTCTAATATTCTTGGCAATAACAACATTGAGACTAGCTCAGAAAATTTTTATCAAAAAAGTAAATGACATGATAGCACATTTTACAAAAAAAGGTAAATCCAAGAAACAGAGAAACAATTTGCCTTGGCTGAATAGTGAGATTTTAAAATTAATGAAAAGTAGAGATAGTGCTTTAGAGCAATCTCTGAAAACAAAAACCACAAGTGACAGATCTTCACATCACTATGGAATAAAGTCATAAGGATGACCCGTAAATCAAAAGCAGAATTTTACATTGAGACAATTAAAGAAGCAAATGGTAATGGAAAGCTCATATGGAACAATCTAAATAAGCTATTGGGAAGGGAGAGCTCTAATCATCTTAGTGATTTACAACTCCAAGTACATGGCAAACTAACTGACAACCTAGACATCATTGTGAATAACCTCAACAGATTTTTTATTGAGTCAATACAGGAACTCACAAAACACTTAAAAAGCTCACACATTCCTCATCATCCTGTCGATGCAAGTAAACCAGTGTTTATCATAGAAGAAGTAACTGTCCCAGAGGTAATAACAATAATTTCATCTTTTAAAAGTTCAAAGGCCAAAGACACATTTGGTCTCACTAGTGATTTTTTAAAAACCCACAAGGAGGCACTCGCTGACCCAATTACACATCTGGTAAATCTATCCATTAAGCATGGCATAGTACCATCAACATGGAAGATTGCTAGGGTCACCCCAGTCTTTAAGTCGGGGGACAAGACTAAACCTGAGAACTATCGACCAATAAGTATTTTACCCATCATCTCCAAAGTAGCAGAGAGATGGGTCACTACAAAACTGACAGAACATTTGAATAAAGGTTATGCCACTCTCCATCCAATGCAATTTGGGTTTAGGAAATTCCATTCAACAGAGACGGCTACCTGCTATTTCCTAGAAAATTTAAAGAGCATGTTGGATCAGGGTGGCTATGTTGCCAGCGTATTTCTTGATTTAAAACGTGCTTTTGACACAATTAACCATGATTTGCTTATTGCAAAATTAACATATTTCAACTTCTCAAATAGCGCCCTCTGTTGGATGAAGTCATACTTGTCAGACAGAAAACAGGCAGTTCAAATTGGTGACTCACTGTCTTCATACCTCACTTGTTCTGCTGGAGTTCCACAGGGCTCAATACTGGGTCCTGTTTTATTTAGTTTATATGTCAATGACCTACCTACCTGATGTGTGTAGAAATGTAAAAATACAACTATATGCTGATGACACTGTATTATACTGTCATGTAAATTCTATGCAAGAAGCTGCTACAAGACTCTCAGAAGCCATGGTGCCAGTGTCCCATTGGCTCCAAAACTGTTGCCTACATTTGAATACAAAGAAAACTGTATGTATGTATTTTTCACGGCAAATAACAGTGGAGCAGCAACCATCAGTTATGGTAGATGGAGAAACACTAGATGTGGTTGATCATTTTAAATATCTTGGGGTAACTTTTGACTCTTCACTTGATTTTAAGCAGCATGTTAAAAAGGTAACACACAAACTCAAAGCTAGTTTATCTCATAACACATAACACCTTTCCTACCCATGGAGGCTGCAAAGATCTATATGCACACAATTATATTTTCTCACATTTCCTACTGTTACACAACATGGTCACACACATCAGAGAACATTCTAAAACCAAACCAAAAAGCCTATACGTCACCACTACTGTAACATTGTAAAGAAATATCAAATATTAGACTTAGATAGTTACCAGTTGTTTTTAGATGTCCTTCTCATTTTTAAGGTTTTAAATGGACTAGCCCCTCCACCACTACAGGACTTCATAAAGAAAAAATCTTCAAAAGCTAACACAAGAGCCCTGGCAAGAGGGGACTGTGAAGTTAAATGGCGCAGAACCAAGTGTAGCCAGAAGGTGGTGTCCATTAGAGGAACACAGTCCTGGAACACACTGCCAGCCCATATTAGACTGTGCGAAAATATTAACACCTTCAAAATCAAACTTAAACAGTGGCTGAAAACAAACCAGACCTGCTCCCATTAAATAACAGTTGAACATGGTTTTATTTTTTGTATTTTTGTATGTATTTTGTGGTTGTGATGTATGGTTTTAATGTTTGCATGTTGCCATGTTTTATTGTTTGATTCTATTATACTGTTTTATTATTTGTTTTTATGATAGCCTACCTGCCTTAGGACAACAGAATAAATTTAGCTACTATGCTAACTCCGGCATATTTATATTGATGTTTTTACTGACGTATTGATTAATATGCATTGTCCTAGTCAAATAAATTAAAAAAAAATAAAAAAAAATCAGGTTGCCTAGCAACAGCCTGCCGGGCTGTCTGTCTGCAATGTGATCCATTGTTGCCATGGTACATGCAGCTATTAGGAATAAAGGAGACGGCATAGAGGTAGTGAGGTGTTAGGTAGTGAGGGGTTAGGTAGTGAGGGGTTAGGTAGTGAGGGGTTAGGTAGTGAGGGGTTAGGTACTGAGAGGTTAGGTAGTGAGGGGTTAGGTAGTGAGGGGTTAGGTAGTGAGGGGTTAGGTAGTGAGGGGTTAGGTAGTGAGAGGTTAGGTTGTGAGGGGTTAGGTAGTGAGAGGTTAGGTAGTGAGGGGTTAGGTAGTGAGAGGTTAGGTAGTGAGGGGTTAGGTAGTGAGAGGTTAGGTAGTGAGGGGTTAGGTAGTGAGAGGTTAGGTAGTGAGGGGTTAGGTAGTGTTAGTTTTAACCACAGACAACTGAGAGGGCCACCCTGTGTTAGGAGTGTGTTGGTATGTCCTCTCCTGTTCCTCTTCTGTGTTAGCATGTGCTACTGTTAGCATGTGCTAACCTGCTCCTCTCCTCAGGTACCAACGGAGGCGTGACCTCTGTAGGATTGGTGGCCAGCTTCCTTGGTGGGCTTGCTGTGGGTGCGGCTTACTTTGTTAGCCAGCTGTTATTCGTCAACGACTTGCATCTGGCCAATCCCCAGTGGCCAATCATAGTGTACGGGGGCGTGGCCGGTTTACTGGGCTCCCTGCTGGACTCCTTCCTGGGAGCCAACATGCAGTATTCAGGTGGGACCCGCCTGTCCACACAGCGCCCACATGCACCTTAAAGGGTGGAGCAGTCCACTAACGTGTGTGTGTGTGTGTGTGTGTGTGTGTGTGTGTGTGTGTGTGTGTGTGTGTGTGTGTGAATGTGCGTGTGTATGTGTGTGTGTGTGTGTGTGTGTGTGTGTTTGTGTGTGTGTGTGTGTTTGTGTGTGTGTGTGTGTGTTTAGGTTTCGACAGCAGCGTGGGAAAGGTGGTGAGCTACGAGTCAATGACCACCAGACACATCAGTGGGAAGCCCATTCTGGACAACAACGCTGTGAACCTGTTCTCCTCCCTTCTGATTGCTCTCACCCTGCCAGGCATGGCCTGGGGCGCCTGGCCCCAGTAGACCTCCACCTCACCCTATAGACCACCACCCTCAGACTACAGACCACCACCCTTAGACTACAGACCACCACCCTCAGACTACAGACCACCACCCTCACCCTATAGACCACCACCCTCAGACTACAGACCACCACCCTCACCCTATAGACCACCACCCTCACCCTATAGACCACCACCCTCACCCTATAGACCACCACCCTCAGACTACAGACCACCACCCTCACCCTATAGACCACCACCCTCAGACTACAGACCACCACCCTCACCCTATAGACCACCACCCTCAGACTACAGACCACCACCCTCAGACTAGACCACCACCCTCAGACTACAGACCACCACCCTCAGACTAGACCACCACCCTCACCCTATAGACCACCACCCTCAGACTACAGACCAACACCAAAAGACAAAGTAAATGTTCCACGGTGATGGAGTTACTGTGATGAGATATCAAAGCATGACTAAATGCCATAGAACTGGAATTTAATTGCTGATGGTCCGAGTACCTGCTTTCTATTGGCTACTTTCTATTGGCTTTCTATTGGCCCCAAGTGTGTTTGAGATGCAGGATTTACAAGGAGGATTTGAACTGATTCAGGGTCTGCTTTAGAAGTAACAACTCAAAGTAGAAACATTTTGGGTTTGATTTGATTAAAATGTGCTTGGTTTCTTTGTAATTATATATTGTGGGCTTCTAGTACTCTTGTATTAAATCCTTTTACAGGTGGGCCATCTGTCCTTTTCCCTCAGGACAGCCTCATTACTGTACAGTAATACTGTCACAACCAAGAGGAACGGAATTCTTCCAGTAAAATAAAAATGTATCTGCTCATGTCTTTGATGTTTAATTGTACTGAAATGTCTTATTTTAACTGGACTTGATGGTTTTCTGGTCGATGTGATGAACCTGACCACATGTGACCATTGTGTTCCTACATAAAGGAGTTATAGAGCAGCCCTTAGTGAAGCTGAGACCACCATGTACCTACATGAAGGAGTTATAGAGCAGCCCTTAGTGAAGCTGAGACCATCATGTACCTACATGAAGGAGTTATAGAGCAGCCCTTAGTGAAGCTGAGACCATCGTGTACCTACATGAAGGAGTTATAGAGCAGCCCTTAGTGAAGCTGAGACCACCATGTACGTACATAAAGGAGTTATAGAGCAGCCCTTAGTGAAGCTGAGACCACCGTGTACCTACATAAAGGAGTTATAGAGCAGCCCTTAGTGAAGCTGAGACCACCGTGTACCTACATAAAGGAGTTATAGAGCAGCCCTTAGTGAAGCTGAGACCACCGTGTACCTACATACAGGAGTTATAGAGCAGCCCTTAGTGAAGCTGAGACCATCGTGTACCTACATAAAGGAGTTATAGAGCAGCCCTTAGTGAAGCTGAGACCACCGTGTACCTACATAAAGGAGTTATAGAGCAGCCCTTAGTGAAGCTGAGACCACCGTGTACCTACATAAAGGAGTTATAGAGCAGCCCTTAGTGAAGCTGAGACCACCGTGTACCTACATGAAGGAGTTATAGAGCAGCCCTTAGTGAAGCTGAGACCATCGTGTACCTACATGAAGGAGTTATAGAGCAGCCCTTAGTGAAGCTGAGACCACCATGTACGTACATAAAGGAGTTATAGAGCAGCCCTTAGTGAAGCTGAGACCACCATGTACGTACATAAAGGAGTTATAGAGCAGCCCTTAGTGAAGCTGAGACCACCATGTACGTACATAAGGGAGTTATAGAGCAGCCCTTAGTGAAGCTGAGACCACCATGTACGTACATAAAGGAGTTATAGAGCAGCCCTTAGTGAAGATGAGACCACCATGTACCTACATAAAGGAGTTATAGAGCAGCCCTTAGTGAAGCTGAGACCACCATGTACCTACATAAAGGAGTTATAGAGCAGCCCTTAGTGAAGCTGAGAACACCATGTACCTACATAAAGGAGTTATAGAGCAGCCCTTAGTGAAGCTGAGAACACCATGTACCTACATAAAGGAGTTATAGAGCAGCCCTTAGTGAAGCTGAGACCACCATGTACCCACCAAGTACCGGTGCCAGGACACAGCCTTGCTTCACCCCAACGTTCACCTCCAAGGGCTCTGACTGGAGTTCCCCTGTGAGGACTCTGGAGTACATCCCATCGTGTAGCTGTTGCAGGATGGAGGGAAACTTGGGTGGTACCCCAAGTTTGGAGAGCTGTTGCCAGAGCATCTCGCGTTTAATGGTGTCGAAGGCCTTGCTGAGGTCAATAAAAGCTATATAGAGGTCTTTGCGCTGCTCCCTGCACATCTCCATTAGCTGTCTCAGGGTGAAGACCATGTCGGTGGTGGATCTGGCCTGCCGGAAGCCGCATTGTGTCTCCGGGAGAACAGCCTCTGAGATGTGTGTTGTTAGTCTGTTGAGCATGACCTTTGCTAAGATTTTTCCTGCGATGGAAAGGAGGGAGATTCCACGGCTGTTCCCACAGATCGCTCTGTCTCCTTTGCACTTATAGATGACAGCAATGTTGGCATCTTTCCAGTCCTGTGGGAGTTTTTCATGTTCCCAGATGTGTGAGATAAGAAGGTGTAGGCGGCGTATTAGGAGGTATCCTCCATGTTTAAAAACCTTAGGTGGAATGGCATCGGGTCCTGCACTTTTGTTTTTCAAGCTTCGGATGGCTTGGTGGGTCTCTGAGAATTGTGGCGCTATATCAAGATGCATGACTGGTGGCAGGTCAGGCAGTTTATCCAGGATGATGGGGTCAGTGGGGTTTGTGTTGTTGAGCAGTGTCTTGAAATGATGTGCCCAACGGTCAAGGATCTCGTGACGGTCCTTAAAAAGAGTGGATCCATCAGCTGAGCGGACAGGGGCAGTTGCCCGCTTTCTGGGGCCGTAAAGAGATTTAATGGCATCATAGAAGCCCTGGGTGTTATTGCAGTCTGCCAAGTGCTGGATCTCCTGAGCTTTCTGAATCCACCAGGTGTCCTCCATGATCCGAAGGGCACGCTGGGTCTCAGCTCTTGCTGCAGTGAAGGTGGCTCTTATGGTGGGAGATCCAGGGCAGCACAGGAGAGCTGAGAGCACCGTGTACCTACATAAAGGAGTTATAGAGCAGCCCTTAGTGAAGCTGAGACCATCGTGTACCTACATAAAGGAGTTATAGAGCAGCCCTTAGTGAAGCTGAGACCATCGTGTACCTACATAAAGGAGTTATAGAGCAGCCCTTAGTGAAGCTGAGACCATCGTGTACCTACATAAAGGAGTTATAGAGCAGTCCTTAGTGAAGCTGAGACCACCATGTACGTACATAAAGGAGTTATAGAGCAGCCCTTAGTGAAGCTGAGACCATCGTGTACCTACATAAAGGAGTTATAGAGCAGCCCTTAGTGAGGCTGAGACCACCGTGTACCTACATAAAGGAGTTATAGAGCAGCCCTTAGTGAAGCTGAGACCATCGTGTACCTACATAAAGGAGTTATAGAGCAGCCCTTAGTGAAGCTGAGACCATCGTGTACCTACATAAAGGAGTTATAGAGCAGTCCTTAGTGAAGCTGAGACCACCATGTACGTACATAAAGGAGTTATAGAGCAGCCCTTAGTGAAGCTGAGACCATCGTGTACCTACATAAAGGAGTTATAGAGCAGCCCTTAGTGAGGCTGAGACCACCGTGTACCTACATAAAGGAGTTATAGAGCAGCCCTTAGTGAAGCTGAGACCACCGTGTACCTACATAAAGGAGTTATAGAGCAGCCCTTAGTGAAGCTGAGACCATCGTGTACCTACATAAAGGAGTTATAGAGCAGTCCTTAGTGAAGCTGAGACCACCATGTACGTACATAAAGGAGTTATAGAGCAGCCCTTAGTGAAGCTGAGACCATCGTGTACCTACATAAAGGAGTTATAGAGCAGCCCTTAGTGAGGCTGAGACCACCGTGTACCTACATAAAGGAGTTATAGAGCAGCCCTTAGTGAAGCTGAGACCATCGTGTACGTACATAAAGGAGTTATAGAGCAGCCCTTAGTGAAGCTGAGACCATCGTGTACGTACATAAAGGAGTTATAGAGCAGCCCTTAGTGAGGCTGAGACCACCGTGTACCTACATAAAGGAGTTATAGAGCAGCCCTTAGTGAAGCTGAGACCACCGTGTACCTACATAAAGGAGTTATAGAGCAGCCCTTAGTGAGGCTGAGACCACCGTGTACCTACATAAAGGAGTTATAGAGCAGCCCTTAGTGAAGCTGAGACCATCGTGTACGTACATAAAGGAGTTATAGAGCAGCCCTTAGTGAAGCT
Source organism: Urophycis tenuis (assembly GCA_036785325.1). Lineage (NCBI taxonomy): Eukaryota > Metazoa > Chordata > Actinopteri > Gadiformes > Phycidae > Urophycis > Urophycis tenuis. The sequence goes on from JAXIVH010000056.1 coordinate 1,489,078, forward strand.
GAGACCATCGTGTACGTACATAAAGGAGTTATAGAGCAGCCCTTAGTGAGGCTGAGACCACCGTGTACCTACATAAAGGAGTTATAGAGCAGCCCTTAGTGAAGCTGTGGCGGCTCTTAAAAGAGCCTTCGATGGATCTATGGAGAAGTCTTTGGACCCGACCGGCTGGGAACTGGAGCGGGTCTTGGCCTTGGTTTTGCCAGTCTTTCCTCTTCCAGACATTGCTATTCGTCGAAACACAACTGCGTCGCATACTTAAGAAGTGGGTCTTTTCTGATTGGTCGGTTGAAACCTAAAAACCCTCGACTAATCACGTTCCAGTGTATACTTGCATAGTCCACGAGGTGTCAGTATTGTGCCCCAACTAAACTTGAGCGGTGTATTCGAGTGGGCGTGGCCGTGTCGTCATGACACGCAAGAAGCCGCGCGCAGTTTCGTCGGCGCGGGCTTCCGGGTGGGCCTCGTGACTTCCCGACTGGTCTTGAGAAGCGGGAGTTTAAAACACAAATATGGCAGACAGAGCTACCTACAATACTGCACATAATCGGTTAAGAACGGCGTTTCCACACGTACAGAGCAGATTGTCTTAGCATTTCAAGTGACGTTCAACAGCAATGGCAGCTGAAGGCAGGAGAGCCGCTCTGTGGTCAGAAGTGTGTGGTCCTTAAAAGGACCTTTGGTGCAGCTGGAGCCGCTCTACTTGGAGCTGGTGTACTTGGTGACGGCCTTGGTGCCCTCAGACACGGCGTGCTTGGCCAGCTCCCCGGGGAGCAGCAGGCGGACGGCCGTCTGGATCTCCCTGGAGGTGATGGTGGAGCGCTTGTTGTAGTGGGCCAGGCGGGACGCCTCGCCGGCGATCCGCTCGAAGATGTCGTTGACGAAGGAGTTCATGATGCCCATCGCCTTGGAGGAGATGCCGGTGTCGGGGTGCACCTGTTTCAGCACCTTGTAGACGTAGATGGCGTAGCTCTCCTTCCTGGTCTTTCGGCGCTTCTTGCCAGCCTTGTTTGGTGCCTTGGAGGCGGCTTTCTTGGAGCCCTTCTTGGGGGCGGTTTTAGGAGCTGGATCAGGCATGACTGAGCGAGTGGCTGCTGCTCGTGTGTCTGCCCTACTTATAGGCGGCGCATGCAAATCAACATGGATCTGTCCCTTCATTTGATTGGCTGAAAAATACGGGCTGCGGTTACAGATTGCACAGTGAATAGATCCCGACCAGAGCGGTTAACACGGTCCTGTTTACTGGCAAACATATTGTATATTGTAAGCCTACTGATCAAGACTCGTACAGAAACAATTCAAACAGAAGGACACCCGAGGCCATGTGCAATGGGGAGTACCGCTTCATATCTCTAAAGCACATTCCTCTGTAGGCATAAAGACTCAGAACAGACACGATACAGGCACTACACTCATCATACCAAGCTGGCTGTATACGAGAAGATCAACTTTAATGTCCGTTTACACAGAAATTTGTCCTGCATTTACACATCTCTTCAATCCTCATAAAGACATTAAAACAACACATAAAAACATCCACACAACATTTTAAAGTCCAAGAGTCTATACACACAGATAAGTCCATATGAGTCAGGGGTCTCAGTAAATTAAAGGCCATAGATGTCTCTGGGGTGTGTGAAGTGATACTGGAGTGTGTTAAGTTATACTGGGAGTGTGTGAAGTGATACTGGAGTGTGTGAAGTGATACTGGGAGTGTGTGAAGTGATACTGGAGTGTGTTAAGTTATACTGGGAGTGTGTGAAGTGATACTGGAGTGTGTGAAGTGATACTGGGAGTGTGTGAAGTGATACTGGAGTGTGTTAGTAGGCTATGTGAGGTGCATGAGGAGTCTACTTTACTCTTCTGTTGATTGGTATCTCTACGCGCATTTTACTACTCATTCCATCCTTTGCTTCGCAGTTTGTTAAACACATGAATCATAAAATAAAGTGAGTTAAAGGTAGTCAGAGTCGACAGTCATTCTTAAAGAACACGGCAGTGGTAAACATTTACATTCAGGGCATTTAGCAGACGCCTTTATCCAAAGCGATTCACAAAGAGTACATTTGTCATAAGAAGGTGAAACATTTCATTGCTGCTAATACAGTAAGAAAGTCACTAGAACAAGTTTCAAGCAGTTCAATTGCTTTATTAACCATTGCTAGTATACAACATCTCTGACTAAGTGCCAAGTTACAAAGAGTGATTGAAGTACCAAGACGTACAACAACAAAGAGCATGAGGGTTATGCAACGATTGTCAATATGCTCATTGCAGGCATGACGTGGATTAATCAATGATCTCGTATCCTGTACGTCTCAGTAGAATCAATGTTGATATTGGTTTGCAGCACTGCAGTCAGAGGTGTAGGTTAATAGATGTATGTAGTGGTCATTACAGTCAGGCTCATGGCCAGACCGTGGGCTGCGGAGTACTTTCGGACACCCGAAACAAATAGCTACAGCAGAACTTGCTGGTATTTATAAAACCTAACCAGGGTTGTGCAGAGGAACCAGCCTTTCCTAGTATTTGGGGGCTCTTAAAAGAGCCTTTGTCGTGGGGATCATCCAGGCGGTCTAACCGCCGAAGCCGTACAGGGTGCGTCCCTGGCGCTTCAGAGCGTACACCACATCCATGGCGGTGACGGTCTTCCTCTTGGCGTGCTCGGTGTAGGTGACGGCGTCCCGGATCACGTTCTCCAGGAAGACCTTGAGGACTCCTCGGGTCTCCTCGTAGATCAGGCCGGAGATTCGCTTCACACCGCCGCGACGGGCCAGACGGCGGATGGCGGGCTTGGTGATGCCTTGGATGTTGTCACGCAGGACTTTACGGTGCCGCTTGGCGCCTCCCTTGCCGAGCCCCTTTCCTCCTTTACCACGACCGGACATCGTATCGAGTATCTAGAAGCAGAGTGGGGGGAGTTCTGCTGCTCCGTATTTATGAAGGCTGCTTGAGGACCTGAGGGAGACGAGGGGCGGGGATGACTCGGTGGGACCGCCCGGCCCCGGGGCTCTTGGACATGGATGGACCCAGAACAAAACAAGACATACACGACCGTGGAGGTGCAGGACACGGCATACTTCCAAAGAGCAACCAACAATTCAACAGAGCCCTTTCAATTGTGTCGAGTACAGTGTACCGCGGGGGGGTCATTGCCATCAGAGTGGTCGGGGTCATAGGTCGGGGTGCTGTAGGGCTATGCTGTAGGGTCTCTTTGGTCTTTGACGGTCTCTGACTGCAGCGCGTTTGGAAATTGACTTTAGTGAGCGAACTTCGACCGAGTCATTGTAACAGCGCCCTCCTGTGGTGTGTTGAAACCCCAACACCCCTCCTTAGTCCTTAGTCAACACTAGTTCCCATGCTAGTTCGTTCAGTCCAGTGCCATCTCTCTGGTTCAGTCTATGCGTTCAGTCTATAGTTCGTTGACGGACACGGTTCCGCTTCTTCTTCTTCTAACTTTACAGGTGGACGACTCCTCCATTGTTGGATGCATCACAGACAACGAGGAGGAGGAGTACAGGGAACTGGTGAGGAACTTTGTGGGATGGTGTGACGGGAACCACCTTCAGCTCAACACAGGGAAAACCAAGGAGCTGGTGGTGGATTTCAGACGCAGGAAGAGTCCCCCATTACCGGTTTCCATAAAGGGGGAAGAGGTGGAGATGGTGGACACCTGCAAGTTCCTTGGGGTGCACCTGAACAATAAACTGGACTGGTCTGACAATACCGAGGCCCTCTACAGGAAGGGACAGAGCAGGCTGTTCTTCCTGAGGAGGCTCAGATCCTTCAATGTGTGCACTAGGCTGCTATGGATGTTCTACCAGTCGGTGGTAGCCAGTGTCACCTTCTTCGCCGTCGTGTGCTGGGGAGGAGGCATTGGGAGCGGTGGGGCCAGTAAGCTGAACAAGCTGGTGAGGAAGGCGAGCTCTGTGGTGGGGATGAAGCTGGACTGTGTGGAGGCGGTGACAGAGAGGAGGATGAGGGGAAAGCTGCAGGCGTCCTGGACAACCCCTCTCACCCTCTCTACGCCGAGCTGAGGCAACTCAGGAGCACGTTCAGCCATAGGCTCACTCAGCCACGTGCTTCAAAGCGCTTGGGGGGCTCTTTCATCCCATCGGCTATCAGGCTCTACAATACCTCAACCACCCGCTCCCAACGTCTCGGAAGCGCCAGCACCACCAGATAATGGATTTGTATACCACACCACACACCCCAGACTGTTTTCTAGCCATTTTCATCTTATGTCTGTTTATCTCATTGATAACCACTGTCCATCTGTCATCTTTCATTGCATGCACCAGGCTGCTACGGATGGTCTACCAGCCTGCGGTGGCCAGTGTCACCTTCTTCACTGCCGTGTGCTGGGGAGGAAGCATTGGGAGCGGTGGTGCCAGGAAGCTGTACAAGCCGGGGAGGACGGCGAGCTCTGCAGTGGGGATGAAGCTGGACTGTGTGGAGGCGGCGACAGTGAGGAGGACGAGGGGAAAGCTGCTGGAGACCCGGAACTACCCTCTCAGCCTCACTATGCCGAACTGAAGCAACTGTAGCAACTCAGGAACACGTTCAGCCACATGCTCACTCAGCCAAGTGCCTCAAAGTGCTTGGGCGCTCCCTCATCCCACCAACCATCAGGCTCAGGAAGCTCCAACACCACCAGACAAAAGACAAATGGAATGGACTGAACTTCACATTCACATACACCACACCACACACCGTGGACTGTGTCCTAGCCGTTGTTATTCCAGGTCTATTCATATGTTGTACCTGATTCAAGATTCAAGATTCAAGTAAACTTTATTGTCAGTATCCGTGAATGTACAGGCCATACACAAGAACCGAAATGCCGTTTCCCTCAATCCCTGGTGCAAGACAGCATGCAATTTAAATATAAATATATAAAAAATATAGGTATCAAATCTAAAGAATAAGAATAAAAATAAAAATAAAAATGCTACAGTGGTCGCGAGTATTGGCATTGAAACAGTAAAAGGTAAGCAGTAAACAGTAAACAGTAAGATGTGCAAATTGTAAACATTAAACAGTAAACAGTAAGAGGTGCAGTATGGGGGTAATGACAGTAATAGTAATAAATAGACAGTATGGACGTAATGAACATTGTGAACAGTATGGACAGTATAAACAGTTGTGACAATGTATAAACAGTGCTATGAACAGTTATTTAACAGATTTACATATGGACAGATTTATGGACAGTACTAAAGTGCAAAGTGTAAAGTGGCTGTGCATGGTGGTGGGGGGTGGTGGGGGTGTGCGTGGTGGAGGGTGGTGGGGTTGGCATGGTGGAGGGGGGTGGTGGGGCTGTGCATGGTGGTGGCGGGTGGTGGGGCTGTGCATGATGGTGAGCAGGTGTGTGGTGGTGGATGGGTGGGGGGTTAAAGTCCAGGGGGAGACTTAAAAGTCCAGGGGGTTAAAGTCCAGGGGTGTGTGTGTGTGTGGGGGGGGGGGGGGGGGGGGGGGGGGGGGGGGGGGAGGGCTGGTGGGTGGGTGGGTGGAGTGGGTGGGTGGGGTGGGTGGAGTCACCCGCAATGCTGAGTGCTTTGCGGGACAGGCGTGTATTGTAGATGTCCTGGAGGGAGGGGAGGGGAGCACCGATGATCTTCTCAGCTGCTCTCACTATGCGCTGCAGGGTCTTCCTACAGGATGCGGTGCAGCCGCCGTACCACACAGTGATGCAGCTGGTCAGGATGCTCTCGGTGGTTCCCCGGTAGAAGGAGCACATGATGGGGGCAGGTGCTCTCGCTCTCCGAAGTTTGCGTAGAAAGTAGAGGCGCTGCTGAGCTTTGCCGGCCAGCGATGCGGTGTTGCAGCTCCAGGAGAGGTCCTCAGTGAGATGCACCCCCAGGAACTTGGTGCTGCTCACTCTCTCCACAGCAGCACCCTCGATTGTCAGTTGGGGGTGCTGGGCGGAGGCTCTACGGAAGTCGACAACAATCTCCTTCGTCTTCTGCACGTTGAGAGAGAGATTGTTGTCCCTATACCACACGGCCAGCTGGCTCACCTCTTCCCTGTAGTTTGACTCATCATTGTGGTTGATGAGTCCCACCACAGTCGTGTCGTCCGCAAACTTGACGAAGAGGTTGTTGTTGAAGGATGGGGTGCAGTCGGGGGTCAACAGGGTGAAGAGAAGGGGGCTGAGCACGCATCCTTGGGGGGCCCCTGTGTTCAGCATGATTGTGCTGGATGCCTTCCTGCCGACCCGGACTGCCTGCGGTCTTCCGGTCAGGAAGTCCAACAACCAGTTACACAGTGAGGTCTGCAGTCCTAGACTGTCCAGCTTGGAATACCTGTATAAATTTGCACATCTTGCACCTTGCACTTTCCACATATTTGCACTATCTATCTACTTTGCATTTTGCACCATAAACAGCTATCAAGGACACTAGTATGCATACAGGTTCTCACTCGTCACCGACCTGACTTAAGAGCTCGTATTTAATCTAATTTATTGTTTATTGTGTATTGACTTAGCCAGGCTCTTACTGCACATCTATCCCCTGTACTGCTGGTCACTGTGAATTTCTCCTAAGGGGGATTAATAAAGGAATATCTTATCTTATCTTAGGTGTAACAACTGTGGATGGAGGATGTAGCGCCCCGCCCGGTGGAACGCTGCCTCACAGTCTGTCTCCCTGAACGGTCGAGAAGCCTCCTGTCTCCAACTTAGAGATGGTTAGTTTAGCTGTGACGTAAGAGAAGGTTAGTTCGGTATGAGTTTAGACAGGTTAGAGATGGTTAGTTTAGCTGTGACGTAAGAGAAGGTTAGTTCGGTATGAGTTTAGACAGGTTAGAGATGGTTAGTTTAGCTGTGACGTAAGAGAAGGTTAGTTCGGTATGAGTTTAGACAGGTTAGAGATGGTTAGTTTAGCTGTGACGTAAGAGAAGGTTAGTTCGGTATGAGTTTAGACAGGTTAGAGATGGTAAGTTTAGCTGTGACGTAAGAGAAGGTTAGTTCGGTATGAGTTTAGACAGGTTAGAGATGGTAAGTTTAGCTGTGACGTAAGAGAAGGTTAGTTCGGTATGAGTTTAGACAGGTTAGAGATGGTTAGTTTAGCTGTGACGTAAGAGAAGGTTAGTTCGGTATGAGTTTAGACAGGTTAGAGATGGTAAGTTTAGGTATGAGGTTATTTTGAGTATTCGGTTAGGAACAAAATAAACTATTTCCATGGAGGTTCCATGTAGCAGTTACATTAAGATGCGTGTTTGAATAGTTTGCTGTCCCAGTGCCACATAGTTCTGATTATTTCGACCTCTTGTTGAGTGCTTTTAATTTACTCACACCCTTCTCCATATAAAATGAAGAAGTTCAAAATAAAGTTTCTTACAATCATTATCATTTGTATCATACAAAAACAATGTCTCTTTTTGTTGACCGATTGAGGGCTCAAATCAATATTTGATATCCAACCTAATAAAGCTTGATAGTGTTGAACATGATTTACGTTGGATATCAAACAGACCTGTAGAATCCGTGGCTCTGCGCCCCGTGACGTGATGACGTAGAAGTGACGTGTGACGTGGTGGTTACGTGTGACGCTGTGTCTGTAGCCACGCCCCTCCCCCCGGGTGTCGTCTCTCATCAGAAGCGCTGGTCGGACGTTCTGCTGCTCTGTTCGTCCTCTGGTCCGTCTTCTGGTCCGTCCTCTGTCAGACCGTGTGGTTCGTGGCAGCACCGCTGGTTCTGAGGTGAGAACCCGTCCAGTAAGCAGCTGGTACTTAAGGTACGAACCTCTCTGAATGCATGGATGTTAGGAAACCGACCACTAAAACCGACCGTGTTCTCTACTTGTACACACGTACTTCTGCTTCTGCACATGTCTACTGTGTTCTCTACTGGTACTACACATGTCTACTGTGTTCTCTACTGGTACTACACATGTCTACTGTGTTCTCTACTGGTACTACACATGTCTACTGTGTTCTCTACTGGTACTACACATGTCTACTGTGTTCTCTACTGGTACACATGTCTACTGTGTTCTCTACTGGTACTACACATGTCTACTGTGTTCTCTACTGGTACTTCACATGTCTACTGTGTTCTCTACTGGTACTACACATGTCTACTGTGTTCTCTACTGGTACTTCACATGTCTACTGTGTTCTCTACTGGTACACATGTCTACTGTGTTCTCTACTGGTACACATGTCTACTGTGTTCTCTACTGGTACTGCACATGTCTACTGTGTTCTCTACTGGTACACATGTCTGTACTGCCTCTTGTATCTATAGTTCATGTTCTGTCGCTTGTTTCTATAAGAAGAATTACTCATTTACTCATACTCATTCATCATCTATTATATCTCAGTATCTGTTCACCTATATGATATGTTTCTGAGGAATGAGAATCGGACATAAAGAGGACATCAGACTCAGACTCTCCTGACCATGGACGAGGAAGGGGGCGTGGCCAAAGCCCCCCCCACCTACTGCGTGACGCGGCCGGCGTTCAGTGAGGGGCGCCTTCAAGCTGAGGTCCTCCATCGCCGTAGGAGGAGAGAAACCTCCTTCACACACAGGATGGCCCAGAAACTCAGGTGAAACACACTCACTACCTGCTCCTTAATGACCTGTCTCTGTACTGTCTAACCCCTACCTGCTCCTGAAGGACCTGTCTCTGTACTGTCTAACCCCTACCTGCTCCTTAATGACCTGTCTCTGTACTATCTAACCCCTACCTGCTCCTTAATGACCTGTCTCTGTACTGTCTAACCCCATACCTGCTTGTTTATGACATGTCTCTGTACTCTCTAACCCCTACCTGCTCCTGAATGACCTGTCTCTGTACTGTCTAACCCCTACCTGCTCCTTAATGACCTGTCTCTGTACTGTCTAACCCCTACCTGCTCCTTAATGACCTGTCTCTGTACTGTCTAACCCCTACCTGCTCCTTAATGACCTGTCTCTGTACTGTCTAACCCCTACCTGCTCCTTAATGACCTGTCTCTGTACTGTCTAACCCCTACCTGCTCCTTAATGACCTGTCTCTGTACTGTCTGCTCCTTAATGACCTGTCTGTATCTCTCCTCCTGCTAAATAAGCCGGTAGCACTCTGTTAGTGTAGTAATCTCTGTTAATGATCGGCCAGACGGACTGCTGCTGTGTGAATGATCCACTGGCTGACCTCTGACCCCCAGGTGTTCCTCTGGGCGTGCCCGCGGGGCCGTGCTGGGTATGGTCCCCATCCTGTCCTGGCTGCCCTCATACCCAGTGAGGTCCTTCCTGTTCCACGACGCTGTGTCTGGACTCAGTACCGGGGTGGTCCAGCTGCCCCAGGGTCCGTAGTTCACCAAACACACTGCTCCAACACAGCAGCACTCACAACACACACTACAGTTTGACTCTACCAACACAGCAGCACTCACAACACACACTACAGTTTGACTCTACCAACACAGCAGCACTCACAACACACACTACAGTTTGACTCTACCAACACAGCAGCACTCACAACACACACTACAGTTTGACTCTACCAACACTCTACAGGGCCCCAGGGCGGGGGGGTGGGGGGGGGGGCTGTTTGTGCAGAGCAGAGCAGAGCAGTGTTTGCCTTGGAACTTTTTACCAAGAGGGTGTGTGTGTGTGTGTGTGTGTTTGTGTGTGTGTGTGTGTGTGTTTGTCAGTGTTTGTGTGTGTCACTGTGTTTGTTTGTGAGTGTGTGTGTGTGTGTGTGTTTGTGTGTGTGTGTGTGTGTGTGTGTGTGTGTGCAGGTCTAGCCTACGCCATGCTGGCAGCAGTCCCTGCGGTGTACGGTCTGTACTCTTCCTTCTACCCCGTGTTCCTCTACACCTTCTTCGGGACGTCCAGACACATCTCAGTAGGTGAGCTGCAGGGTCAGAGGTCAGGTCAGAGCTGAAGCAGTGTTGGCTTCCTGCTGAGTCCAGAGGAGTGTCTCAGTCACTGCTGTTCCAGCCGCTCTATCAGCCAGCTCTATCAGCCAGCTCTGGAGCAAGGCATCAGTGCAGAATCATTCCACAGTAGCCCAGAGATTATGCTTATCTTTATTGCAGCTCTTTGTTTGAACATTTCTACTGTGTTGTACAGTAAGTCCTCCCTGCCCTACTGAGGGGAGCACGGACCAGCAAACAACTTTCATCACACGGCAGCTTGAAGTTGAAACCTTTTTTGTATTACTTTATTGTAGTCTGTTTATGACGGCTTCAGTTTGTGCCTTATGACAGCTATTGTCTGTCTTTTATCAGTCAGTATCAGTCAGTAGTAGGCCTGCACGATATCAGCAAAATGTGTGATGTGCGATCACACTGTTCAATATTGTGATGATGATATGACTTGCGATAATAAATAAGAAAAGAGTAAAATTTTGGTCATGGTGAATACGTCGGTATGAATTTAAACTAATTTGCATATCGTGACGTCACTGACTGGGTCTTCAACCAGTAACAGTTTAGTGGTCTCCTTGACGTCAGTCGACACATCACGTTATAGCGGTGTCGAGATATTTCAATGCATTGTTTTATGTAGGACCTATTGCTACGGTGCCTGAACCCAAAGTTATAACTATAGCCTTCTATAACTTCTATAACTAAAGTTATAACTATAGCCTTCTATAACTTTGAACGGTTTCCGCAAACATTTTCTTTACTGCAGCCACAGCCATCAAAACAGACAAGCGAACCATTGAACCAATGAAGCGAATATAAAAGAAAGAACGTAGCCTACATTATTGTAGTTGTATTAGTTGTTTGAAGAGTAAAAACAACGGTCGGTCTTAACGTAAGTTTACAACCGTCAAGGCGGTCGGACTCAAAGGAAAAAAAATATATATATCTGGGTTGGTCCTAAATTGACAGGGTGGGTCGGGTTACTGCAAACCACAATATTTAAGGATGATTTAAGGATAAGGATGTCCAGAGTGTGCGTGGCAAACTTATCGCATTTCAGACCAGCTTTTGCGATGTGTTTATCGCAAACGTTCACATCGCGATGACGATGAAAATTTGATTAATCGTGCAGGCCTACGTACACTTTCTGTCACGTGGCACTTCCTGTGGTGTGACTTCCTGTGGTGTGACTTCCTGTCATGTGACTTCCTGTCATGTGACTTCCTGTCATGTGACTTCCTGTCATGTGACTTCCTGTGGAGTGACTTCCTGTCATGTGACTTCCTGTGGCGTGACTTCCCGCTGTGTGACTTCCTGTGGTGTACAGGGACCTTTGCGGTGATGAGCCTGATGATCGGGGCGGTGGTGGTGCGTGAGGCTCCAGACACCATGTTCCAGCTCCCTGCAGCCAACGGCAGCAACATCTCCACTCTGGACCTGGAGGCCCGCGACGCCCAAAGGGTGCAGGTTGCTGTGGCCCTCACCACGCTGACGGGCCTCATACAGGTCAGCCCCTGACCCCGACCCTGACTCTGACCCTAACCCTGACTCTGACCCTAACCTCCGACCCTGACCCTGACCCCGAGCTGAACAGCTTTGTATGTCTTGGCACTTTAATCGCTCTTTGTAACTTGGTTGTAACGTCTGGTCCTCAGTGTTGTAACGTCTGGTCCTGAGTGTTGTAACGTCTGGTCCTCAGTGTTGTAACGTCTGGTCCTCAGTGTTGTAACGTCTGGTGCTCAGTGTTGTAACGTCTGGTCCTCAGTGTTGTAACGTCTGGTCCTCAGTGTTGTAACGTCTGGTCCTCAGTGTTGTAACGTCTGGTCCTCAGTGTTGTAACGTCTGGTGGTCCTCAGTGTTGTAACGTCTGGTCCTCAGTGTTGTAACGTCTGGTCCTCAGTGTTGTAACGTCTGGTCCTCAGTGTTGTAACGTCTGGTCCTCAGTGTTGTAACGTCTGGTGCTCAGTGTTGTAACGTCTGGTCCTCAGTGTTGTAACGTCTGGTCCTCAGTGTTGTAACGTCTGGTCCTCAGCGTTGTAACGTCTGGTCCTCAGTGTTGTAACGTCTGGTCCTCAGTGTTGTAACGTCTGGTCCTCAGTGTTGTAACGTCTGGTCCTCAGTGTTGTAACGTCTGGTCCTCAGTGTTGTAACGTCTGGTCCTCAGTGTTGTAACGTCTGGTCCTCAGCTACTGCTGGGGGCCCTGCGGCTGGGCTGTGTCTCCATCTACCTGACAGAGCCGCTGGTCCGCG